>CM060846.1:95522597-95642597 GCA_030762175.1 Metallyticus violacea | reverse complement strand
GTTGCGAATACAGCGTTTGCGAGCGTTCCCGAAATTCTCCGATCGCATGTAGAACTGGGGATGACTTCTTCTTCTTCTTCTTCTTCTTCTTCTTCTTCTTCTTCTTCTTCTTGTCAAATGGTGTTCATACTCTTGCTGTTTTATCTTGTACATTAATGTCAATATTATATTCATGTAATCGACAAGTATATGCATATGTTATTGAATTCTATCAGATTTACTCCCTTTTGCATCTTGATCCTTGTCCAATGTTGAACAAAGGAAGGGGAATTTGCCACTATAAATCCTTAAGATTTTTGACTATGTAACGTCTTTCTTACAATGCATGTTGTCCAGCACGGAATAAGTTTTATTAACAAAGAATTAAGATTAGGTCTGCTAAAACGCTAGTCTTAGCAGCAATAAACGGCAGAGTATTTCTCTCTAGCGAAGTTTAGGTGAATGTTAGTGAAAGTTCCACCATCATTACTGAACAAATTAGTGTCAGGTCCTCCGTTACGGGTTCCAGTAGAGAGGTTTGCTTCGTGACCGTTGTCTTTACAGCCTTTTGCATGTATGGAGCTTGATGACATCTTGGTAGCTCTTTTCCTACCAAATCTTCAGCAAACACGAAGGTTGTCTGCTCTGAATCTCCGGACACACTCACGAGTTCTTATGAAGTGAGGCTTATACATTGTTATTTGGATGGTGGATTTACTTTCCTTTCGAAGGAAGCCATACTTAGAATTTTTAGGTTCGAAAAAATTCATCTGCCCTGGCCGTGATCTTGGGTCTACGAGGCAAGTATAATTACCACTAGACCACCAGGACTGACGCAGCCATTATGTCACTCAAAGTTCAGCGTAACCAGACAGTGGTAGTCAGCGAGAAGAACATCTCCAGGAGATCTGAATGTTTATTGACGAAATACTACACACGTTTTAACTCTATTACTGAAGCAGCAGAAGGAGCAGAGGGCAGACGCTCTTTGAAACGTTGCGCTTACTGTACCAGAAAAATATTTCATGATGAAAATATTTCCGATACTGAAGAAAGCCACCGTGGGTCCCGTGTCATAGATTTACGGCACATAAAAGAACCTCAATCTTGAAAGAAGAGAAATCTGAGCAATAATTGTCGGCCGTTTCACGCCTTGTATTGAATGGGACGCTGATGGCCTAAGATGTTAAAGAGCTTCCATAAATAAACCAAATCAACAACTACAACGCTTTTCATAGAGTGCAGATTTTTGGATCTCGTTGGCTATCAGAAGTTTCTGTTTTATTTATAGGGGGAAAATCGTTATGCTGATTTTCAATTATCTTATGGTTTCAGACAATTTCAAGTTTCGATTTTCAAACATTATCGAAGGCAATAATAGCAATCTAGTTCCCGTATTAACCTATACTGTAAGTAAATGTTTACTTAATGATGTTCTTGTGCTGCAACTGACTGTGAGCGGTATAATTAGGCAGAAAGAGTGTTAATATTATTACCAACATACTTGCGCAGGCACTTGTAAACATTTTGAACCTAATTGTGGCAGAACAATAATGAACATTACTATCCGACGAATAATATTAAAATAAAAAATATTAAAGTAAAATTTTACTTTAAATTTCAATGAAAATACTTTTGGTGCATATTTGGTTGAAATGTAAGGTACTTAATATTCAAGAAACCACCGCACAAAAATATTTAAAAAGAAGTCATTTTTGTGACATAGTGAACCACTAAAGCTTGTTAAAGTTCTGTGTTTCTGTGGAAAAAACAACCCTAAGTATTTCTTGACAACTCATAATTTAAAAATAACTATTACATTTTTTTTTCAAACTACTGTAATAATTGAATGCTCTAGTTCGATAAATTGGGACCTTAATGGGTTCAAGTGTTAACGATTTTGCTCGCTAAATGTCATGCTGGTATCAGATTAAATGTATTTGAAATGGTCCAAGTTCTACAGTAATAAGTGAATGGTCATCAGTGTGATCAAAACACACTTTTTGCTACACATGCTTCATTATAGTAACGTTTTAGAAAGTTGTTTTTTAGTTAAAACTTTGTTCTAGAGGATACAACACATCTACCGTTGAACGGAATTTGGACAGCGTCTCACAATGTGGCCACGGTTGATAGATGATGATCAGTACACAGCGAATTATTCAGTTCATTACTGGGGAGCGTTTATTTGCCTTTCGTACGTGTTTCCAGATTCTGTCCCGCAGGTTCAATGCATTTATGCTAAAGCATTTCCTGGTATGTAATTTATGGATAGCTCAAATTGAGAAACTTTCTCGAAAAGGCAAGAAGGTATCGTTCTGGTTTGACCGGGGAAGGTGATATTGCACTTTGTTTTTGAATTTCTTTACGGATAAAGGCTTGAAAAACTATCCAGTATGCAATAGTCCTTTGCGTACATTGTTATGAAAAATTTGTAACTTAGATCTCAAAACAGTGCAATTGTGTTTACTGCACGCATTCGGCTAGATATTTTAAAAGTGATGCAAGAGAAGCATCAAACAATTACCAGCATTTAACTGTCTTTTCAGACCGAAGCTGGGTTTATCTGAATTTTAAATGTAGCTGATATTGGTGTTCATGTGATACAAAAGGCCTAATTAACTAGAGTCTATTTTTTCCATTTAGTTCACGAACAATAATGCTAAAGTGCGTTAGGTATGTCTTAAATTAAATGGCGCCATGTAACCGCAAATTTATGCTGAATAAAATTGTCGCTTTGCCAGTGGATTACCACAGTGGACATACAGAGTATTTACATTAACATTGTAAAAATGTTGCATTTTAACCATTTCATTGATTAAACTCAAGCGTCAAAATGCAGAATGTCGAAATATTTTTGGAGGATAAATTATAGCTATGTTTGCAATAAATACATTCCAAGGAATACAAGTCGTGAACAATACATTAGTACTCTTGAGAATTTCACAATTGCTCTTCGAATATCAGACCAAAGTCATATTTCTCTGCTCACACCTAATTTCCCCTTTATTGTGTAATTTTTAATCCTCTAAGTGTATCATTGCCCGAAAAACTGACCATATGTTTATTAGCCTGCAAACAACTAAAAGGACTTCGAAAAACGGCACAAGGGCTCCATTTAGACCATTGATTGCGAACACCAAAGTCATCAATCATGTTGGGTAACATGCTTCGTCATAATGCTCATTAAAACATTAAAGCGGAGTAATCAAAAATAGTAATAATTATTATAATAATAATCTTGTTACAATCACGTAATTGAATACTAGAGATTTGTTCTTTGAGAGAGCATGCTTATTTGAGGGGTTCAGAGACGAACTTAACCAAGTCACATTTTATCCCATTTGAATAGTTTTGTTTCAAATTTTATGCACAAAAATAAAAAAAAATGATTAGATAAAGTGTAATGCCCAAGTTAAAATGAATATTCTGTTTCTCCCCAAGCTATAACTGAAAAAAAAATTTAAAAAAGAATAAACACAGAGGGATTAGAGCGATTAAATAAATTGATCTGGTCTGCTCATTTAATGCCTGTATGAGAAAATTATATAATTGAGTTAAAAATCTCTAGATTATTAAATTTATTCAGGCATTGAATATTTAGAGTCTAAAATTTACTTATTAAGTTCATAAAATAATTTATATGGGAAAATAAATTTTAAAATTAAAAATAAGCTCTTAAAGTGTATATATTTAAACACCCTTTATTCTAATGTTAATAAAAATGTAATGCGTTTTTGTATATTACTTGGCATTAAGTGTTCTTATAAATACTTATGTTTTAGAATGCTCTAAACAATAACGCGGTGATGTTATTTGAGTTAATGGCCGGTAGAGTGCGGCTACGCACTGGTGGAAGCCAATGGGCACAAGTAGTATAATGCACACGCATGTAGCAGTTTGTAGTTAGTTTAAGGGAGCTTAACAAGCGAATAGTTGTGCGTTCATGTGTTATTCGGTGTAGGTAAATTGTATCTTAATTGTTCTTCGTTGGTTATGCTACTGCATAAATATGTTATTGAAAGGTTTTTATGTGCGAAACATGTATGAAAAGCACTATTGCGCCGAAGTGGAAAGGCAATTCGCAAGAAAATATTCTAGTAATCTTGTTCCAGGTACAGGTCGCTAAATTGTCACAATGATCTCTCAATGACAAGAAATCATCTCTTATAACGCAAATTACTGCTTATTATTATCAGTTTTAAATTGAGTGCCATTTTATGCTCTCAGTAAAAATATGAATACTAAATACTAAAATAAGAAACATTTATCTCTTTTTCTGGTTTTGGTGGTTGTACTTTCCCAGTAAGGAGTCTCACTCAGGCGGCCGGTAACTCAAATAGCCTACCTGTATAAGTATCTAGCTGTCTATGTAGGGGTATGCTAAACGTTCAATAAAATTAAACGGTGAAAAAATAATTAATGCGTTATTTTATTCCCAAAGTTGATTATAAAATCCATTTATTTTCAAACATGAGCTACTTGATCACACAAATTGGTTCCCAAGGGGCATACAAAGTAGTAGTGACCAATTACATTAACCAAGAATGTGTACGCTACATTTGTAAATAGTCTTGTTAAGACAAACAAGATGTCAGGTTCTCCAAGAGAAACAATGTCTGCCACTTCAAATGATCGCTATAGTCCTGAGCAGCCTTCAGCTAAGTCCCCCTAACCAATGAGGACGGCTCAGGTAATGGAGTTGTGTAAGTAACCTCTCTCGGAACTCTTGCACTATTCTTACTGCGTTTATGAAAACATTCTTAACAGTAAAAATGAGTGTTTTTAATTTCGGAAGCTGCGGTCGTAGACTCTCTGCTACATGATTCGTTGCATGTTTTGTGGACAAGTAAATGTTCCACGTAACCGAAGCAGTAAGTTTTCTTGTCTGTAAGATCCAAAAGTGAGCATCACCAAAGCCTTCCCGGCTCCTTGACATGTTCTATTTATATGGCATTAGGTATTTCCTTTTCAACGTGGATTCTAATTGTGTGATACTGAGTCAAGACTTGTGAACTTCTCATTCTGCAGTACATGAACATGATATTCGCAGAATAAGGCAGAAATCACCCTTCAACTTTTTTGAAGGATGACGCTGTATGCATGAGATGTGCAGGCTCAAGGCACTTTCTTAAATTTCGTTACAGGTACTTCGACTCTTGAACATTCAAGAAGGACACCTGAAAGTAAATATTACAACAAAACAGTTTTTATAGGGATCAGATTTAACTTAGTTTGGTATAAAACTTGATTAGCAAAATAATTGTAAATTGAACATATTTTTTTTGCTACAGATGAAATTATTTTTCTTGGTAAACCTCATCTAGTTCATAAATAAAACGTGTAATTATTAATAAACGTTTTAAGTTTAAGTAATACTGTGTGCAACTTATATATATATATATATTTTTTTTTTCCCTTTTAACACTAGAACAGCTAAGAATCTGATATACCTAGAACGACCTATGACCCAAACATATAAACATGAAAAACTTTATTATTTTATTTGTTAATAGTATCGTTTGAATTTACAAATGCTTTTAGAACAATAAACAAGTGGATATTAAATTATGTTTAAATATTTAACTTGAAAAAGTTATATATTATTCCTAAACCTAAAATTGTCCTTTTGCTTAACAATTCATGATCATATTACACACCTAGTTTTTCTCAGTTAAGTATCTTTATTTGAAGGATTTAATACATTTTTTTTCTGAACCACCTTACGCATTTTGCACAGATAGTCTGTATTTTTCGTGCACGTTTTCCACACGCAGCTTTTCGGCACTTCTCACAAAAATCACTTGTCTTGTTTCCTATACATAGACTCATTTGACATATTTTTTTTTAAGACCTCCTGTCTCTTTTAGCACATTTATAGCAGCCCTTTTTCCTGACGAAGATGCTATATTGATAACCTCCCATTCGGATCCCTATCTAGCCACCATTTTCACTGTGGAGGAATTTGATGAAGCTTTGGCCCTGCGACGACTCAGGCAATGGTTGAATTCAACGCCGGAACTCTATAAAAAAAAAAATCTTCCGAAAGGCCCTTCTGACGATACATGATCCAAGACGACGGTCTTGAACACACAACATTACCTAAATGGGAGCGTAATATTTACAGATAAAAGCTGATAGTATAATACATACCGTGTCCCAACAATGAGCAGACATTTCTCTCTGAACACTGTCGATTAATGTAACTGTGTTATTGGTCATTTGTGGAAAGTTTTACTACACAGTTACGCTATGAATTTATAGGGATCAAATGACCCCTCTCGCCGTTGTAGGTATAGGACATAAAAAATGAGTGAAAAAAAATGTTTTTAAATCCAAATGTAACATCATAAAGAGGAAGAAAATAGAATAAAAGTTGTGATCTTTGGTGGGAAAATATGAATACCTGAGGAAACTGTTCAAAAATAAATTTAGTCAGGGGTCATTTGGACCCCTTCCGCAGTTAGTGTTAATTACTTTATTGTCAACAAATAATTGTTCAGTTTGTTTTTAATTCAGGAAGGTCTTTTAGCCAATGCCGAAACAAGTTTCAACATCACGCTCTGTGACACACCCCACTGCTATTTTCTAGTTTGCAATTCTCGCAGTGAATGGTTGAAGTTTTATCCACTCACTGCTTAGCTGAGATCAGGAACTGTTACTGAACCGCATAATTATCTTTCTATACAGCTTCTAGAAATGCTTCGTTGTCGGATTCTCCCAGATGTGTAGGTGAATGTAAATGCAAAAAATTTGAGTTCTTATACAACTGCGTGCTTTGTTGTTATAGTTTCTGCTTTTCATTTGTTAGTGTCTACAACATATTTTTTTTTGGTTTAGTTTATTGTGGTTATTATTATTATTATTATTATTATTATTATTATTAGGTTTTCAATTATCCCCCAATTTATTTTACTCTTTAAAAAGAAAGAAAAATGCAATTTCAAGTTTTAAAATAAAGTAAACTACTTTGGCTATAATAGCAAATTGGACATCTTGTCCTTTATAAAATTGACTCAATTTATCATAAAATACACTGAAAAACACGAATTCCTCAGCAATCTAGATTTTTAGCTATTGCAGTTTGAGGAGAAAATGATTGCTACTGTATCTAAAACTAGTTTTATTGCCAACAGTTAAAAAATGTGGCCACTGTTCATTGAACAAACAATTATATATGAGATTTCAAATGTAATGTATACATAAGTGGACAAAAAATAAATGTCCTTTATATAAGAGAATGATTTGCCTCCTATAAAACGTCCTCCGTATTCATTCGGGTTTATCAACTACTGCCCACGTAAGTTGCGTCGGCAAGGAGATTATGGTTTCAGTGGGATCGAATCCATTTTTAAGAAAAACGTTTTGACGGAATATAAGGAATCATCGTATGATTCCTCTGCGTAGATGAAGCCAGTGGATAAGGGTTCCTGAGGGGATAGGTGTTAAGCATACCAGAATTTTATTATATGTCAGGAACAAACTTCACCAGAAATAAAAACAAAACAATTGACTGTAGAGTGGCGATATCCACTGGGAATATAACATCGTTATTTAGATTGGAGAGTGAATAGACTAATAAGAATGAGCGTTATCTTTCTGATTGGGTGAGTTCCACTAAAAATATATTTTCATTAATTTTGATTAGGGAGTAAAAATAATAATAACCATAAGCGCATTCTGGCTGGCTATATGAGTTCAAGTGATTATTTTGCTGAGCGCAAATAACAACGATGCGTACGAGTACTTATGCGCTCTTTTGCCACTATCTTAAAGTCTGAGAAGCAACATTTAAAATCCACACCTATTCGATTGACTTTGAAATATATGATTTATCACTGCAGATATTTCGGACATTCAGGATCTATTTGAATCAACTCATGACAAATATTTTTATGCTAGCTTTACTCTCTTAAATCACGATGCGTTTGGAAGCGAATCTTGACTAACAAGAGAGAAGGAGAGAGAAAATGCACAAATTAGGTTTTCTGCGAAGCACCAAGCGTTGTACAAGAAAAGATTGCACAAAAATATGACGATTGATAAAATAAACGTAATATATAAGATATAAATTAGAAAAGAGACGAATATAAACCATATTAGAGGAACAGTAATATTACTTCAGTGATATTTTAAATTGTAGGAAGAAACAGATTTTATTGCCTGATCCTTGTAGTGCAGAGGCTGAATTCACAGTGCATAACAACAACAACAACAACAATAATAATAATAATAATAATAATAATAATTATTATTATTATTATTATTATTATTATTATTATTATTATTATTGGCGGCACTAAATCTCCAAAGAGTATAGATATGGCACGCTGGTTTTTGCCACCGCACAAGGTCAGCACAACGATAATTCAGACAATCTTAACCCTAGTTCTCCAGACCGAGTTCTCTTTTCATACTAAAGCGCTCCCCAAATATACTTACGACCCTGATCGCATCCCACTACAGGCCTGCCCCTTTTGAAAAATACGAGCATGATTCCATTAAAGTGGTCATATTTCCATGAAACATCACAGGTATTTAAAGTTAAAAAATATTTTATACACGAAACCCCCTCGCATGACTTTAAAATTGGTGTACGGTGGGCAGTAAAAGCATACGAGGTGGTATCCACAATATTCGAGACTGGTGCTGCCATCTCGATAGTAGTTGCAGTAGAGCTTTTACAGCTAGGTGGCAACATAGATAACCCTCTAATATAGATGACTCACAGCAATGTTAACCGTTGGTCCCTAAACACCAGTGACCTCTACCGAGTGGGGGAGTAGTATATAATGGCCGCACTAGCGCCTCTATCGGCCAATACGCAAACCACTTACTGGCCGGTAACGTTATCCCATTGGTCTCATATTTTTATATTGCTTATAGTATTGAAATTATATTATTACAGTTTCTCGTAAATGGAGCCTAATTTTAACATTTAAAGGCCCCCATCTTTGAGAAACTGTGATAACATGATTTCATTACTATAAATATCTTTCTTTTGCAGATAGCAAAAATGCAATATTTTATTATATACACAGTGAAAAATACAATTGAAGATAATATTACTGCAAAATGACAATCTGCATTTTCACTGTTGTAATATATATTGAAGTAAGGTGAAGGAAAAGGAAAATTAAAAGGAAAGGTTTCTATTTAAAATATAACATCAGTACATGTAATTTCAAAAGTAATATTTTATTTGATTTTATTTTTAAAAAACTTAATTATCTTTAATTTGAAATGAATGGAATGTAATGAAATAATGGCACAAATGCTCATGCAGTCAGGGGTGCCTATAGTAGAGCCTGGCATTTACCTTTTCAGAGCAAGGGAAAACTGCGGAGAAAAACCTTACCCAGGCAACATTGGTTTACAATTTCATTACTATTTCTACCAACACCATCTAAAACAGAGAAGAATTTACTGTAATTACTTAAATTATTGCTACCAACACCACCTGAAACAGAGAAAAATTTACTGTAATTACTTAAATTATTGCTACCAACATCACCTGAAACAGAGAAGAATTTACTGTAATTACTGAAATTATTGCTACCAACACCACCTGAAACAAAAGAATTTACTATAATTACTTAAACCACTGCCAACAACACCACCTGAAACAGAGAAGAATTGAGTACTTAATGGTGTTTCAAAATTTTCAATTTTCTTCTTGATGCCTCTTCCCTAAAGGCTGCCTAGGATTGACGATTCTTCAACCTACAAAATTGACAGATAGTAACTTTGGAAAAAATGGAAAGAAATTCACGTAACAATTCTGTTTTATGCTTGCTACACTGGCACCATGAGAATGAACACTGCTGCTGTACTGCTTCTGAAAGTTGACCTCCCACATTATTTGAATGAATAATACCTGATAACAAATTTTTGATACAGAAACAGCAAGTTCTACATCATGAGAAAATTCCCTCGAATTTTCGACATCAGTCTCCCTCCCGCATCTCTTGCACCTATGATATCAGCTCCTTCCCTGTCTTCAGAGCATACTATTGCAATCTGCACAATGCCTGTTAGATAATAAACATTTAACAAAATAACCACTCACATAATGAGCAGACTGGCCTTCCACAAATCCTAAAACACTCACAGAAACATCATTATGCAAAACATCAGAAGAACTGCTTGGCACCAAATCATCAATATCATCTCTAATAAAATTATCTAATCGAGAGAGTAGCTGTCCCTCGTCATTCTCACAGTTCTTGGACTTTAAATTAGAAGAACAAAGCCCATTCAGCACACATGATTTAAAGGCTGAAATAAACTGAGAACAAGTTGGATTGTTACTGTCATCTCCATGCTGACGGATTACTGCAAAAAAATTCTCCAGGCCATCTTGATTAAGAATTCTTAGATTTAAGTAATTAAACGCTCTATTTCTAAGTTTATGCCATAAATATTGCACTGCTTGAATACTAATCAGCCATCCTTCTTGACAAGCAGGCCGAATAATCTGTCCTGTAACAGAATTAACAAACTGCATATTAGTCAAAACTGCAATTGCATTTTCCCAAAATGCCAGATGACCTGATGTTGGAGTTAAGCGACATCGTAGTGGACAATGAGGCGGAGCAAATCTTCTGGAACCATTAAGACTATCAAAAAGATCGTTCATAAATAACAAAAATGAAGCTGTAGCTCTTGCATCAGAAGACATATGCTGAGGAAAACCATCAACTAACACAAGCATGGCACTGGACATAATCTTACTAAAGATCTGGGCAGCCAGACTTACCCGCATCTTATCTTTCCCTTTGGGCTGCACATATATATCTGTAATTTTATTAATTAATCTATACAAACAATTTTCATTAGCAGCCAACAGCAGCTTCACGTGTTCCCATTTTGCCACACCATTTCCTATTTTTACATCATAATTCAAAAAATTGTTACGCACACTTTTTAATAAACGAGGCACATCATAAATGGTTGAAATCTTCTCTTCACCAATCTGAAACAAAAACTTTTCTTTATTTTCTGTAGGAAATCGTTGCACTAAAGTCTTCAATGTTCAGCGATTTGTGCTCCCTGATCACATACAACAGCCTTCACAACCAGTCCTGCGGAAAACAAAGCTTTAATTACATTAATAACCAGTTCTTCTAAAATATCAGCAGGTGTAGTAGACCGGCAGAAGTACGCCATAGGCTGCTTCCACTGCTTTCGCAGACCTCTAGCCATGAACACCAAGGCATGGTCAGCTTGCCACTTCGTCCTACCCAGTTCTCCATAATCTTCAAATCCATCAACCCTGTCAAAATTTTGTCTGTAAAACAAACCACTTCTTAGAGAAATTTCATCAAAATAAAGTACCCAAAACTCTTGGCCACTCTGGTTTTGATTCAACTTTTGTACCTCACGTCCAAGATGCTTTATGATTCCTTCGTTGATACCTGAATTAAAAGGAAGCGCATTTAATAGTCTTCTCAACGAGCTCCTAGATGGTAGAACAATCAGAGAACTTAAAAATCTATAAGCCTTAGGACTACGTTTATAAAGAGCAAGTGCTAATAACTTCTCACTTCTTGTCCAGCGACGATGCTGGGGCCTTACAAATCTGTTCCTAGCATCTCCACAGGCTAATGCTGCTGCTGCAGGCGACACGTCATTCTGTAAAAAAAAATTCATATTAGTAGTGTCTGCTACCTTAACGAGCTTCTTCATTCTGCCATGGGTCATCTGGATACGCTTCCTGAGACGGTTGTAGTTCTTCATAGTTTTCGCTGCAAACTTAAGAATTCTTTTCTTTCTTGGAGTCACTACATTCCTGCTCATCTCCAGTTCTAATAAACGCCTCCTACGACAAACTCTGCTACCTGTAGCACCTAAAACAGGAGTAGAAAAAACACAAGGCTCTGCGTATGTTGATGGTTGATCTCTTGAAGCACCTGAAGCAGGAGTATATAAGATACTGGTTTCTTCTGAGGTTGCCAATTGATCTTTTGTAGGAGAGCTGAATGAGACATCAGCAGAATCAGAATCATTAATCTTCTCACATACCTAGAACAATGTAAAACAGGCAAATTAATATTTGGCATAGTATCATGCACTAATAATTTGCGAAAAGCATTCATATACTTACTGTGAAATGCAATCCACAAACACGTAGCTCATCCATTTCCTTGCCAGACTTTGAAGCTAGTGATGGGTCAATCTGCTGAATCCAAATTCTGCGCCTACAAGTAAATGTAATTAATATTAAAAGCTTGACAAATGTAAACTGATATTTGAACAGTACACAGCCCAATTTATTTTAGGAAAACTTAAAAAATTGCCTAAAACAGTTGTAGACATGAAGCTGAAAAGGTGGATGCAAAGTGCTTTAAAAGCCTGTATGCATAAAATCCAAATTTTTAATGTAGCTATTTTATAACCAACAATCGCTTACTACTTCATTGCCTGTGAATAAATTACAGTTATATGCAAGCTCTCAAAACGAATATACTCAAAGTGAAGGAGAGATTAAAAATTACATTTACCTGCAAAGAAGTATTTATAGGACTATAGCACTAAAATCAGTTCTGTCTATTGTTGGTACACAAGCATTAAAACTACAAATAATGTTAATGTAGTGTAATATTTACACTAAGTTCAAAAAGCTGCAGTTAGTAGTTACATGTTCAGTTCGTATTGAACGAAACTGAACGTATTAAATTAGGTGAGAACGAGTGTATAATAAAGGAGCATAATATTAAGCAGTGATTAGTTTTGCATATGTTTATTACACTAATGACGTTAGCTTGGCCAGTAACCTTTCAGAAAAATGGGTAAATTCTCCTTTGGAAGTGAAATACAACACAAAAGCCATACATTATCGCATCGTAGCCGTGCTCTTTAAATGCTTTTGAGCCATTACATGTGCACAGACTTTTCATATTACAATTAGTAACTCGATAATCTGCTACATATCTATGCATTTTTGTTGCCTTACCTTTCTTCAGAGCGGGGAAAGCGGTGAAGCGATGTTTTGCTTCCATGTTCACTCTTCCAGCCTTTACTCTCGCAATTTGGAACGCAGCAGGATTTATTAACCATTATCTGAAACAAATAAGAACATACAGGATATTTAGCTAATAAAAAGCAACCTACACAAACACAGCTAGGCTTTAAGTAGATAATACGTTTGAATGTGTATCTTAAATTTCAATAATTGTATTCGTTATGTTTCACCTCATTCTAAATGATGTTACACAGAATTATGTTATCCTACAAATATTTTGCATGCTATTTCAAGCCTAATATATTTTATTACATAATAATCTTATTAAATGCTTACCACAAGCTTAAGAAAGCAGCGCTTTTTGCTAACAAATTTTCTTGCTCTGGCTTCCCAACAGAAAAGACGCCATCACATACACCGCAAGGAGAAAGCATGTTTGCACCTCTGAAACAAAATGAATATATTTTAATTGTGTGAATTTCACAGAATCACACAGTAATAACTTCCAAAATATAAAATTACTAAATATACAGTATTTTAAAGTTAAAAAAGTAGTTTTACTAATGACTGAAATGGTTTTCCTTGGCTTCATTTTCAAGTTGTGTTGGTAATACTAAAGTTTCTCTCTCGCTCACTGTCTCACTTGCACACCACCCGCACACCTCCCCCCCAAGTGCTACACTAGCGCTACATACCGAGTGGGGGAGTACTAAACAGAAGGGACTATGCACCTCCATTTGCGTGAACACCCCCTGGGTGGCAACACTAGCACATCTGATGAGTGAGTGTTTAAAGTTTCATGCAGCTAGGTAGATGTGTTGAGATTCTATAGTGCTTTTCATGACACTCTGTATGTAGTGTGTGGCGATTTTCCGATGGATTCAAGATTAGAACAGAGAGTGTGCATCAAATTCTGTGCAAATCTCGGAAAAAAATGCTACGGAGACCCTCGGAATGGGTCAACAAGTATTTGGGGGATAAAGCATGAGCCGTACACGTGTGTTTGAGTGGCATGCTTGGTTCAGGGCCGGCCGTACAGCTATTGAAGACGATGTTCACACCGGTAGGCTGTTCAACCGCACAACGCCTGGCATTGTTGGCAAAGTTCAACAGCTCGTTCGTGAGGATCAACGTCAAACCATTGAAGACCTCGCTCATGACTTGGGAATTGGTTATGGGACATGCCAACGAATTTTAACTGATGAATTGGGCATGCATCGTGCCGCCGTAAAATTTGTGCCAAGTATCCTGACTGCTGATCAGAAGGCGCAGCGTGTTGAAGTTTGCATGGAGCTTCATCACGCCTTATCCGATGACCCAACCTTCTTGTCAAGGGTCATCACCGGCGACGAGAGCTGGATGTACGCTTATGACCCTGAGACAAAACAACAATCCTTCCAGTGAAAGAGCCCGAACTCACCAAGACCAAAAAAAAAAAAAAGCGAGACAAGTGTAAAGCAAAGTCGACAGCATGCTCCTCGTTTTCTTTGATACGTAGGGGACTGTGCAAAAGAATTCGTCCCACCAAATCGAAGAGTGAATTCCACGCACAATTGTGACGTTTTGCGATGGCTCCGTGAAAATATGCGGAGACGACGGCCCGAACTTTGGAGACAAGGGAACTGACTCTTGCATCACGATAATGCGCCCTGTCACAATTCCTTGTTTACCAGGAACTTTTTGACGGAAAACAACATGACGGTTGTCCCCCACCCACCGTACTCCCCTGATTTGGCACCCTGCTACTTCGCTCTATTCCCCCAAACTGAAAATAAAGTTGAAAGGACGTCGGTTCGACACAATTGAGAGGATACAAAGAAGAAACACTCTCTGTGCTAAACACCCTCAAAGAACATGACTTCCAAGATGCACTTGGAAAATGGCAGAATCGCTGGGACCGGTGTATGTGTGTGGAAGGGAACTACTTCTAGGATGGCAGCGGTTATTAGTCTCAAAGTAAGTTTTTGACCAGATGGCATCATCAGTCCCGAATATTCTGGATACCACCTCGTGCAAGTAATAGGGCCTACCTTTATTGCAAAAGGATATAGAAACGATAAAATCGCGCCAGTTCTTGAATAACTGTTTGCCGATCTGGGTAATTCCACCAAGAATGTGCCATCGCACATATAACTAATAAATTTCATCAGGTAATGTTTTAAGATAAAGGTAATTAGTAGGCAAACGTAGTCCTCGTGATCCCCTGATCATATAGTATATAATTTTTATTTATGGGAATAGCTGAAAAAATACAAATCTCCACACTTTAGAAAAACTGAAAGAGAATATCACTCAACAAATTGACTCAATTTTTGAAGATGAACTGATACATGTGAATGACAATTTTCTAAAATGATGCCAGTAATGTATGGATGTAGCAGAACATCTCCAACATCTCCTGTCATAATATACGTGCTTATTTTATTATAATTGTTGTAATTGCGAGAACTTTAATTTAGTTGTGTAGATATTGTATCCACTTCGCTAAGAGTTACTGCTCTGACTGCCCACCCGCCAGCTGCCGTGAAACGGATGACAAAGCTATGAAAGACCCGGTCGTTGTAAGCGTTGCAATTATCAAAGGCGCCTTGGCACTCGATTGAGGCATTGTCAGCAGAGTTGAATTTATAGTTTGGATCCTGCATTCGTTTAAAAGGTTTTCCATTGCTATGGGCAACAACTAGAAGTCCCACGGCACAAGGTAAGGGTGAATGATCAACACCTGCTTTTCTTTCATCCTCCATTTTCGTCAATTAGTAGCTGTTCTCTAAGCAGACGGATTGTCCTACGAGAATATCAGATTTGAAATCCCTGATTTTGGACGTTCCGCCTCAGTTCCTCGAATAAAGTATCAACAGAAGTATTATAGTAAACGTACAGGACAAAAAAAAAAAAAAAAAAAAAAAAAATAGATTCCTTTAATGAATGATAGCTAATAGAGAATTAATCCACCCTTGGTGCGAATAACAACAACAATGAGCTAGATGCGTCTGTGGATGAAGTTCGCATCAATTTGAAGTCACTCTGTCATCAACCTGTTCCAAAGCTTGGCAAGGGTCTTTGGATCCTGTGGTTTCACTTGACTACTGTTTCAGGTCCCAGAAGGTTTTAACAGGGTTCAGTCCGGGAACTTTGCTGGACAGGAAAATAAAACCGATTCTCGGAATGTTCGTCATACCAATCAATAATAGCTCGGGCTCGGTGCACAAAACAATTATCGTTCTGAAAATCGGAAGTATCTACAGGTGGAATATCAGTGAAATGTTGAACAAAAGGCACCACTTGTTTGTTCAGAAACCGAATGTGACCGTATTGGCCCAATTGAATGTAGACTATAACAAGAGGCCCAATTCGGTATACGTGAAGCACACTAAAGCATAACTGGCGCACTTCCTGCTTGTACTATGTCTAGTACAGAGTCTTCATGGAATGTTTCTTGCGGTCTGCGTCTAGCATCGTTACTGTAAAGGTAGAAACGGCCCTCAACAGACCTTATGACACGCTTCCAGTCCTCTGTTGTCCGGTAGGTGTTCGCAGTGGCCTCTTGCTGTGTAAGGGCAAGGAATGTAGTTCCTTGTGTGGGGTATGTTCTGAAATCGATGTAAGTGGACCGTCATTGATGATGTCCAGCAAATGATAACCATGGCAATTCCTTTCAGTGATCCAATCACAATTAACATTCCCGTTTGAATGCACCATGTTTCCTTCCACTGCATAAACACACATTTGACTGTACTGTGTGGCAGAGAGTTCAAGCAACCTTGGAGAGAACACATAACATGGTATAGTGACAGAGTAGTTTTAAATTAAATACTAGTGATTTAAGAACAATTGGAACAGTAAACATAAATGTAAGTAAAATTTTGTAACCCACATTTAATTGGTTCCTTGAGTTATCGCTTAGCAGAAGGTATTTAGATAATATAGCAAGTCAAAATTTGATATGCAACTTGACGCTAGAAATTTGACCCGTATTACCTTCTCTGAAATAAATACACATAGCGTACAAATAAGCCAGTTGGAAAGTAAAACAATTGCGCTAATTAATAAATATATTTTGGGGAACAAAATTTACATTAAGACAAACTAGTTACCATCCAATTACAGGAATTATTAGTTAAAGTTCGTAAATTGAGTTGTCATGTGTAGCGCAGATCGCCATATTGGAAGACATCCTCACAGGTGTTCCATGGTCACTTCATACTACTAGTGGTCAAGAAAAGCTGCCATGTTTGTGCCACTCGCGGTTGCGCTCTCCGCCATATTGAAGAAAGCAGAGACAGCGAAATATACACACACACACACAATATAACACAGCAATAAATATAAACATCTTAGCATTTATAATAAGAAGGAATTATGAAGAAAATATTCTAATACAAATCCTTATACCACATTAAAAATTGATAGAGAAATAGCTTTGAGTAAGGAAAAGGACATTTTTATGCCAAGGAGATCCCTAATTCGTTCACCTGAACGAACTGGAGGTTCTCCTCAGAATGAAAAAGGTTCAACAACATGCACACAAATCAAGAGCATAGACAAAATAGTATGGAGGAAGATAGTTTTAACTTTGAATTAGTTGAAATCAATGCATGTACAGTAAATGAGAAAATAACGGCACAAAAGATAGCAAATTTGTTTGAAATGCTTGGAAAACTAACTAGTATGTATGAGAAATTAAAGAGAGAAAATATTATGTTGAAACCGAAAATATAACAGTACAAAAAATAAAAGAAAATACCCAAACTCCAGTCAGTACATATGCACAGATGGTGTCTAAACCAAAACTGACGGTTAAGAAGAGAGATTTCAGAAAACAATACAATCAAAGAAACACACCTTATTTGTAACTTCAAGCAAAGCAAAAAGTGTAAAAGAAGTACAAGAAATTTTCACAAGACCAATAAAACCAGCAGAAGATAAAATCAAGATAAAATACATGAGAACTACGCAAAAAAAAAAAAAAAAAAAATGATAATAATAATAATTTTGGAGACGGAGACAAAAGAAGACATTGCTAAAATATTAGCAAATGTGCAATTAAAATAACAAGACATCAAAACGGAATTGGCGAGGAAAAAGTATCCTCTGATGATCATGTGTGATGTTCTGATAGGAGCAAGAGAGCAGGAGCTAAAAGACCAGACATTTAAACAAAATTTCGAAGGTGAAATTTCAAAGGAAGAATTTGATGAAAACCTAAGGTTTCGCTTTAAAACGAGCCCTAGAAATAGAGCAACAGTTCACCATGTTATAGAGGTGTCTCCAAAATTGAGATTTATTCTAATAAAAACAGGGAAAGTGTATGTAGGATTCCACTCTATTTCAATAAACTTTATATTGTTGTCGCTAGGTGTATGAAATATCAAGATTTGGGGCACGTGGTCAAGTATTGCCGCAAGAAGTGAATTTGAGAAAAAAGACCAGGCAGGAGTCTGTATTCCCTGCATTAAAAGGAAGAAGAAATGTCCAGGTAAAAAAGAATGCCCAACTTATAAAATGTATTGGGAAAGGTTAATTTCTAAAAATGACTGACTATGCATTATAAAAAAGAAAAGCAAGTTTTACGAAGGAAACGCAAAAGAAACACACCTAGCGGTCAAAAAAAAAAAAAAAAATTACGATTAGAGCATTTTTATATAGATGGAAACTAAAAGTCACCATGAAAGAAGTTGGAACCCAGACAGAAGGAAATGGGATGGAGAAAGACAGTATTTTGGGCAGTGATGAGACAATAAGAAAAATTATTAGATTATAGTGCATTAAATAACAGACAGGGAATTAGAAGAGAAAATGGCAGTATTCAAACTCTTTCAGAGAATGAAGAGGAATATTGTAATATATTTATACAAAATGCAGATACTAATTTAGAAAAAATAAACAACAAAGCAGAAAAAAACTCAGCGTTCTAAAAATATTTTTAAAATAAATATGTAGAAGAACCAGAATAGAAAGAAGAGGGAGAATAAACAAGCGTATAGAATTATAAAAGCTAAAATAAATAGGAAAGAACAGAAAGATAATAAGAATACAAATTACATGCACAATCTTGTGGAGGCCAATAAGACCATCTCCTTGAAGAAGGAAGATAAACAGAGTTGTCACGATCATCGCTATGGCAAACAGAAAACTATGCAGAAATGGCAGGGAGAAAAAGCGGAAGAGATGGAGGATGCAAGATCCTTACACGGCTGTCCAACAAAAAGGTGACTCAGCAACACACGTTCCATCAGCATGAAAGTATGGGAGGAGAGGATAATGCAGCTCACCCAAATAAAGAAAACATAATAACAAATGTCAATCCACAAAATATTTATGATGAATTCGAATTAAAACTAAAATTAAGTAGATTAGAAGAGAGAAGCACATTATTAACAGCTATACGATTAATAACTAGAAAATTACATCGTAAATGAAAGTACATAACATTTCCATTCCCAGAAACAGGAGACAGATTAGAATTAAGAACACGAAACCTACCTACAAATCCAACAGACTTATGGAAATTATCACAGATGACATTTGAAAGAAGATTAGAAACTTTAGACCTGAAGAACTGTATCAGAATTTCGTACTTAGTTACGGAAGGATAGCCTTCGGTTTCCAAAAACCTTGGCCAAATATTAATTTTCATATTTATCATAATTAATGGAAGTATAAAATTTATAAAAATAGGGCAAATAAACGCCCAAAGAAGTAAATTGGTCATGTTAGAATTAAGAAGGCTACCAGAAGAACTGCAATGAAATATTCTGTGCATACAGAAACCATATTGTGTGAACGGTAAACCAGCACATAACTCGGCAAACTTTAGAACTATAATAGATAAAGGAAACACTATAGCATTAATAGTAATCATTAATTCTGAAATACAAGTGGTGAAAATAACTCAACTAAGTGATACACATACAAATTGCATAGAAATATCACTAAGGGGGAAACATTTTATTTTGGTAAATCAATATATTCAGTTTAGCCAGCGCATAGAACCATATATAAATAGAATAAGAAAAATGGAAAATTGTTATAATAATTCTCCAGTAATATATATGGCAGTTACTAATGCACATTCCCAATGGTGGAACAGCAACTACAAGGACGAAGGGAGAGAACTACTGGAGGACGTAATAGCGGAGCTACAGCTAAAAGTAGAGAACAAACCATGTAACTCACCCAGGTACAGTACTAGAGCAGAGTTACATCTAACATAGACATCACATTGACAAATAAAAGAGCAAGCAAAATTGTTACATATTGGAGAGTAGGTCAATCACTGACGTCAAGTGATCACAATATAATTTATTTCCAATTACAAATTATTACAAACCTAGAACAAAGATGGAATGAGAATAAAGACCCCACAATATAAAGAAAGCAAAATGGGATAAACTAAAAACGGAATTTAAATTGCCTGCAATGCCTCAACCTCAAGATGACGCTAACAATAAAGCATAAGAACTAACCAAAGCCATCCAAAAACCCAAGATTGCGGGTTCGAACCCGGCTAGGACCGATGGCTTTTTTTCGGGGCGTAAAAATCCTAAGTATGGCTTCCTTCGGAAGGGAAGTAAAGCCCTGGGTCCCGTGTCGTACATTTACGGCACGAAAAAGAACCTCAAGCCTGAAAAAAAGACCTCTGAGCAAAATTTGTCGGCCGTTTCACGCCCTGAGTTGAATGGGACGCTGATGACCTGAGCTGTTAAAGAGCGTCCATAAATAAATCATTCAAAAAAAAATCCATTCAAAAAGCTATGAAGTGTAGGGTACCCATAACTAATAAAAAAGCATAACACTTCACCAACATTTTGGAACAATAATCTGTTAAAATTAAGAAGATTAGTTAGAAAAGCTAGAAGAATTTATCAGAAATCTATCATTGCCTCAGAAAGTGAAAATAACTTAAATAAATATAGAGAAATTAGAAAAAAAATATAAGGAAAATATAGAAGAATATCACCAAGCTGCATGAAAAAATGTCATATAAGTAAACCTTTCCAACAATATATGGGGTACACCTTACAAACTAATAATGGAGAAAGCAAAAGCCCTAGAAGTAATATCTACTCTGGATAAAGGGGAGGATAAAATGACTGCCAATTGGATAGACACTATAAATCTCCTACTTCTAAAACTACTACCTAATGATATTAAAGAAAATGATAACCCATAACGCAGAAAACTAAGAAAAGAACCCATTAATGTAAAAATAGATGAAGGTGTCATTTACCCCTATCATGAAGTTGAAATAAGAAAACCTACAAAGGAATTAAAGAAGAACAAATCACCAGGACCGGATGAAATAAAGTCGGAAGTGCTACAACAGTTGGAAGATCAGATTACTCCGTACCTGTGTCAATTGTTTAATAACTGTCTATGGCAGGGAAGAGTGCCTTACTGCTGGAAGGAAGTGAATGTGATCATTTTAAACAAAGGGGCTGACAAAGATCCGACGCAACCG
This sequence comes from Metallyticus violacea, assembly GCA_030762175.1. Classification (NCBI taxonomy): domain Eukaryota; kingdom Metazoa; phylum Arthropoda; class Insecta; order Mantodea; family Metallyticidae; genus Metallyticus; species Metallyticus violacea. Next base: position 95,621,193 of record CM060846.1, on the reverse strand, counting down.
AAATCCTATAGGCCTATTTGCTTATTAATTGTTTTGGGCAAAATCCAAGAAAAACTATTGAGCAAAAGAATAGATGAATATAGATCAATGATTGGCATGACCAGTAAACAGTTTGGATTTAGAAAAGGCAAGTCAACAGAGGATGCCACAATCGAGGCAATAGAGATTGCAAAAACAACTAATAAAAATATGTAATAGCAATATTTTTCGATATAGCGGGTTGGTTTGATAACTTATGGTAGCCAGCACCGTTTCAAATTTTAAGGAAAAATAAATATCCAAAATGCATCTATAATTCATTAATAGATTATTGTAAAAATAGAAGAGTGTATGTTAAGGGTGCAAACCACATTATTAACAAGGGATGTCCGCAGGGATCAATTTTAGGGGCGACATTATGGGACTTATTTTTGGAATCTCTAATAGAAAAATTAGAAGGATTAAACAGTATAAAAGAGATTATCGCATATGCAGATGACTTACTAATAATAATAGAAGGAAATAATAGAAAGGAAAATCGAAAAGATCAAATATAATAACTGATCATGTAAACAATTGGTGCATAAAAGCAATGTTGGAGACAGCTCCTCACAAAGCATCATATATGTTTTTAAACGGAAACTTAAACAGAAATCCGAATATTGAAATTAACAATAATAATATTAAAAGACAAGCGGTAAATAAATATCTAGGTTTCTATTTGGATGAAAAATTAACTTTTAAGAAACATGTAGAAAACACAAGAACTAGAGGAGAAAAAGTTATGTTTATGTTGGCCAATATTGGACAAAAATATTTTAACATACAAGCTAACAGAATAAAAATCTATCATAATAGCATCTTTTCAGTCATATTAAACTATGGAGGAGGAGTTTGAGGGGAAAGGCACGCGAGGTACATTTTATACGAACTTTAAGGAGCTCCCAAAGAAAAATTTTATTGAGATGCACAGGGGCACTTTCACATCCACAACAATGAGACTATTAGTAATATTGGGTATATGGCCAATTGGTTATTTAGTTCGATTAAGGGCAGCCTCTTATTGGCTTAAAAACAACAAAACTAAAAAGAATGGATATTATTGGTAAAAAGTGTAGAAATAAAAAAGAAATCAAAGATTCTTTACTACAAATGTGGCAACGAGGATGGGATGAAATAAAAGAAGGTAGAAGAGTGCATGAAATCTTCCCATCCATAAAGGAAAGATTAGAATTTAAGCATATTCCTCCCAATAAGGGCTTAGTACATTATGTAACAGGACATGGTCCATATTGCTCAAATTTGCAAATATTTAAATTACAAGCAAACAATACATGTATGGACTTTAACGTGATCGATACACCGGAATATGTCTCATTTGAATGCCCTAAATACCAGCAAACTGTAGCAGAGGAAAGACGACTACTTGCAGGGAAACACATTTGGAACTTTATGAGAAATGAAGATGATTTTAGAGCACTGAATAAACTAACAAATAAAATATCTGCAAAATGGCAGAAGAGTATATAAACAGCAAAAATCAAACAAGAGAAAAAATCCAAAGGCCAGAAATCCTATATTTCCCTAGAAGATCCCGGAGAATCAGGGGAAGGCAAGAAAGATATTTGCAACTAGAATTAGTTGAAGAAAAATACGATAAAGTAGATAACACCCAATTTGAGTCAGAAGAAGAATGCAGAATTGACAGAAGAAGAGAATAATGACAGTTTTCGGGTGGAAGGGAAGCAGTTGAGAGAAGAAGAAGTAGACAGAGATCAAAAGATTGGAGAGAGGAGACGGAAACTGCGCTGTCAACACACCATGGTCCAGTATAGCTGATGCTTGAGACCGACAGCAACTGAGGACGAAACTCTTGTCGAAGAACAACTGGTCTCTATCCACACGCACTTCTGGGATTTGTTTGGAGTAGTACAGTAATAAACTTAACTTTTATACGTATATCTGTCAACCGTTTAAGACGTTTGGTGGAAAGGTTCTGAGTAATATCCATCTTCATCTTCTGTTAGTTTGGGAACGTGGGACCTATTTGGCGCGCGTTTGTTGCAGCTTGAACTATAAGTATAATGCCAATGCTCACAGGCCTAAAACCAACTTACGTACTGATAGGGATATGCCGAATTTCATATTCGAATAGCCTAACTTTGGGAATTGTTCTTTCGTTCACAGCCGACCAGAATGATGAACATTTTTATAACCCCCCATCCGCTTCATACAATTGAACCCATCTTACTATGGCATCAAATAAACGCACCTGGTCACCATGGGCTGTCACCATTTCGCACTTCCACCTACCTTATAGCATGTGAAATTGTCAAATCAAATCCTTTCTCTAACCTATTGAGGTACGATTGAACTCAACAGACTCTCCTATTAGAAAATGCAAATTTAAACCCATACTCATGCATACTTTTAAGTTTAAAGTTCATTATTGCCAGCTGTATTAGTTACACATAATTATTTAATAAGTATTGGCTGGTTTCAATACTTTCTGAATGCCTTACGTGTCATATACTTTTTATAACTATGTAAAATACATGCAGATGTACAGTTCCTCTTCAGAAATTCCTAAGTACGGCTTCCTTCGAAAGGGAAGTAAATCCTTGGATCTCTTGTCGTAGATTTACGGCACGCAAAAGAACCTCAAGCCTAAAGAAGAGGCCGCTAAGTAAAATTTATTCCCCATATTATTTCCTGAATTGGATGGCACGTTGATAACCTGAGATATTAAAGAGCGCTCTTAAATAAACCAAAGACTCATCAGAATTAATTAATTAATCACGAAGGGGCTAAAGTTACAAATCTAAGTCATATGGAACTTTTAAATCCTTATGTATTTAACTGCTTAGGTAGTAGACTGAATACCCCCCAATGTGCATACTGGATGAGGCATTTATAGTGTCGCAGCCATTTTACTCCGAAACGAAGAGGAAAATAAAAAATGCTTCGGATAAAATTTGAAGTGCTCTTAGGAGGACATAAGATAGCGACCTTAACTCGTCCTTGAAATGCCATTCTCAACGTCATTTCAAGGTCAAACTTTATTCAAATGGAATAGTGCATTTTTTTCCTGAGAATGGAAAGAGATTCAACTTCCAGTATACAAGTTTTAGTAGATCTATCAGTTAGGAGTGGCAGATAATGAGATATTTCTCAAATAATACAGCAAATGTTTTTCGCTCAATTTCGCTTTATTGACATCAATACGTACAGTACAGTTATAACCATAATTGAGACAATATCATGTTCACATCACAAACAATTTCAATTCAGTAAATGCCCAAAAGTATGACCATTAATTTCGATGTATTTCCAAAAACGTGGTTCAAAACATGAATAAGAGCAAGAATGCAGTGAGAAATTAATCTTTTTTCCTCCATTCCTTTATTAACAAACAACTCAAATATAGTCTAAACGGAATATTCCCTTAAATACTTAATCCAAACTAATTCATCCTCTACGTGATCGATGAACAATTCCCAACATTTCTTTGCTGATTCTTGCACAGATATTCCTAATTTGATGACGTATTTTACCATATACAGTTGGTACTTCTTCATAAACTTTATCTTTAATGTATCCCCATAAGAAAAGGCTCGGAGAAGTGGGATCAGGGAACGGGCAGGCCAATAGACAGGTCCTCTGCGTCCTATCCATCGACCAGGATACTCTTTGTTTAATATTTCTCCAGCTACAGCTGAGTAATGAGATGGAGAACCATCATGTTGATATCATATTGCAGCCCGGTCACAAGGAGCACATCTTCAAGCAACACTGGAAGTTCTTGGTTAAATTTTTGTCTGTATTTCTGTCCATTAAGTTTACCTTCAATGAAGTATGGTCCAATAATACGGAATCCCAAAATGCCACGTTCACGCTCCATTGCCGGTGATGCTCTAATTCCTTAAACCATCTTGGATTTTCCACTGCCCAATAATTCATGTTATGTGGTTCACTTGAGCATGATTGGTGAATGTCATCTCACCAGACAATAAAATGTTGGAAAAGTTACAGTTTCGAATTTGTAGTAGCGTCCATTTGCAAAATTCAACACGCTTCTGAAAATCATCCCCAAGAAGGGCTTGGTGTAGCCTAATGTCATATGGAAGGTATTTGTGATGCTGAAGCATTCGAAGAAACTCTTTTGAGATTCCCGAATCATGTTGCACTTGACGGGAACTTGCGTGAGGATTAGCGACAACTGCGGCTAATACAATGACTTCCGAATTTTCCCCAGTAGTACTTCTCATTCGATGTTGTTTTCTTGATGCGGCACCTTCCGTTTCGGAGAATAAGTTCGTAAGTCGTTGAACATTTCTAACAGAGGTCTACCTGTTTTCAGGATATCCATCTGCATATAGGTTGCAAGCTGCTCTAGCGTTCTTATGAGCTTCGCCATAAATATAAATCATATCGATCCTCTCATTGATGGTGTATGGAACATCCATATTGAAAACCAAGTGGAACTGACTGAGAATAATGTCCTTTTAGGTTTGAATTGGTGATGGTGAGTACTCGTTTGTGTACCGATGTCAACAAATGAGTATCTGCGTAAAAGCAAATGAATTTCCTTTATGGCAGCAACAAAACAAAAGAGAGAGAAGTGAAAGCAAGTGAATAATATTTACTGTCTTATTTGTCCCACATCTCATCATCTATCACCCCTAGCTGATAGATGTACCAGAACTTTTATACTGAAAATTGAATTCTCCTTTGATTCCCGGAAAAAATAGACCATTCCATTTGAAAAAAAAAAGACCTTGAAATCTTGGGAATGTCATTTCAAGTACGATTTAAGATCGCTATCTTGTGTCCTCTTAAGAGCTCTTCAAATTTTGTCTGAAGCATTTTTTGATTTCCCCCTTCGCTTTGGAGTAAAAGGATCGCGACACTATAAATGCCTGTACCTGTATATTTAGATTTTGTTTCCTTTACATGTAGTGAAGTTTGACATACTGGTTGGTAAGTCGTAAATAGTACGTGCTGAGTGTGCTACAGAAGATGGTATTGTTTACTAATGCTACAAAATGACTTGGGTCTGCATCTGCCATGTTGTGGAACCAAGTCAGGGCTCCTATCAAGTAGGGCAGCGGAGAAAACAGAGTTGAGAGAGAGTTGTACTGCGGCTTCAAAAAATGTAACAGTCGTAACGCACGGAAACAAGCGATGGAATGCTAAAAGTGAAATTTTAGAATGCATATTAATAATTATGCTCATTGATACGGGAAAAAAGATACGCTTTTTACAGTATAAGCTGTAGAATTAATTTTTTAATTTAAGCTAAGGTAAGCTAAGCTAAGCTAACGTAACGTAACCTTACTTAACTTAAGCTAAGCTAAGCTAAGCTAACCTATCCAAAATTTGCAACTTAAGGGTTAAAAGTATATCTTTTCTATGCGTTGTACTCTGTGGATTTTTTTTTAACTTAACCTGACCTAACCTAACCAAACCAAAATTTGCAGCTCATGTGTTAACAAATAACCATTCAATGCATTATCCTCCATAAAAAAGTAACATTTAGTATATTGTAGTAAGAAAAGTGAAGATTAAATAAAAAAGCGAACTCCCTACTTTCCCGTTGGTAGCACGCAGTTAGCTGTAACTACCTAAGCCAACAGGCAGATTTGTCAAACTTAGTAATTATCCGCCTACATTAATTGACTGCAGTTCACCTCGGTTTTCCTCGCTGTTCTCCGCTGCAGTTCGTGAACGGAGGCGCGACTTGGTTCCACAACGCGGCAGGGTGTAGATTAAAATGAAAAAAGCACATATGATCCTAGTGGGGAATGAACAAAGAATGCCGTACTAAGCTAAAAGATATCCAGACAGACATCGAGGATAAGCCGCAACATACTGTTAATAATTTCCCCAAATTGTAAACAAAACAAGATTAGGAAAAATGTAGTAATGTTTGCCTAAAGCTCATGGGAATTCTATAAAAAGGTTCTTGAATGTACGAGTCCTACATATGACGATATCTAGTAATCGACTTAACCAAGAATCGTGCAAAAAATCTCATTAGCATTATAATATCATCTAGTTTTATTTTCCTGAAGTCAATAGACATTGTTCTATGTAAAAAATCGATTTTGTTTTTGAATTACACTTTCTATAATTACCGAAATATTTGTATTGGTTATATTGATGAGTCCTTCCCTGATATTAATTTCAGTGAAAACAGCGTACCTTTCGTTTCAGAAATATTCCCAATGTAAGCTTTAGGCAATTCTCTCTGTATGCGCTTTGTTACATGGAAATTTTTAAGTAGTTATTCTTATTAGTGGTTGAAACATCTAATTTATAATACACACCACAGAAATTTAATGAATACGAACTATTACTTTGAATAGTATTTTATTGAGTCATGGTCCACCTAGACGGGGCTCTTCAACCGACGCAACTGAAAAAAGGGAGATAGAATCGCTGGGTGCAAAAAGTAGTATTTATATTTTTACTGAAAGCAAAAATAACGCTATTAAAACTGGTAATAATAAGCACTTAAATGTGCAATAAGAGAGGGTACAAATTATGCTCCTCAGCGGCAATACATTGCCAGTATCAGCGTAGAAAAATCCTGTATTTGATGTATGTTTTTTTTCCGTAAGAACACGACGTTTCCTGTCATTGAGGGATTATGTTTCTCGTAACTTTTTAACAAGTTGGCGAATAGTTTCTTTACCTGGAACACGATTGGCAGGATATTTTCTTGCGAATTGCCTTACCACTTCTCTGCAAGAATCAATTTTACATAAAAATACGTTTCTTCAAGACTGTACAACCTGCACACAATTTACACACAAGGAAAACATTGAGTAATACACTCAGAACCACTCGTTGACAAATCCTCCCTCAAGATGATTGGGGGCTGCTACCTGCCTACGCATTATACTGCCTTGAAGACTGGTTTTTCCCATTACGCAGCCGCAATCTGCCATTTCATAACTCAGATAACTTTATTATTATAAAATACATTATCACATATAGGCCTGTATTTCTTAGATCTATAGACATTATTTTAAAGTATTAATGGTTTGCATTTATCTCTATTTATTACCAGTAGCAGTTTATTTAGATAGTTTTCTATAAAAATTAATTTAAAGCTGTATTAATATACAGTTATATGTGTTTGATGAAATGTTCTTTAGAACTATGATATATGGAGCCGAAAGTTTTAAAAAATCAATAAAAGGCCTTACCCAATTTGGATATAAATTTTAATTTGTGGTACAAAATGAAGATGGATTGAAAAAATATAACTTTTCAGTATAATTTCAGTTTAACGTTGGCTTTTACAGTTAATTATTTTAGATTTTTTGCAATTGCGGATTATATTTAGAAAAATGCATGCTGCTAGATTATATTCTTGGTTTGGCGAAGTATAATTATGCTACTAGTAAATGTGTAGTAATTAAAATTAGGTACGTGCTACTATACAGTGAAATAAATTTGTATTTAAAGCTATTCAAAATTCTTGAGTCTTTATTTTTCCGGCCTCCAACTCTTTTTCCTCATCTTATTCTCAACTGCTGTCAAGAAGCTAGTTTTGTCTATTCTACGGAATTGTTTGGAAAAAAGTATTTATTTTCTTGATATTGCTTCTCCCGCTTTGGTATATGAACTGACCACCTGGGTAATCTGATCGTATTATTGTCCATTATATCTATGTCGTAATATAAATCATTTATTGTTTTGCTCTACTCCGTTTTCTTGTTTCTTACGATCTTCCCTTTGAGGACTGAACACGGTGTAGTGATTTATGTCCATGACTATAACTTAGAAATTATTTTAGTCTTGGGAGATATCGCTTTGTTTTTAAGTTTATTTAGGAGGAAATACAACCCTCTAGAATTCTAGCTAATGTTCTCAGTTTTTTTTTCATATTGTTCACAGATGTTAACATCATTTTAAATTCTAAGTTTGGTTCCTCTATGATCATAGTATACCTTTTCATTAGTCTTTTAGAGCAGTAAATTTTACTATATCCCGACCTCTTGGAACTATCGTTATAAATTATTTACGTTTCAGGGATATTTATATGGTCTAAGTGAAATAGGGTACTTATCAAGATATACATACGTTTTAATGAATGATAGAAATCAGAATTCTAAGACAGAAATATTTTATTAAGCCGTGCTAATAATGTCGTCATTTATGACAGTGAAATAAAACTGAACTCCACCGATAACAGCTTTCTCGAAGCGCCCAAGGAGTGTTTGTAAAATAGGTGAGAGAAATTATAAAATTAAATTTAAGCGAAATGGAGCAGTAAGGGCTAGCTGTGCAAACTCCAGATAAATCGCTGAATAATATTGCTGGAATAGTTTAGTTAATAGAACAGATGTAATAACGGCATTACTTTAATCTAGTCCATGGTTAGTGTAATTTGAAATGAAGCTGAGCATGAATGGACAGTACTTTGTTACCGTCTCTATTAGTTTGATTTATTAAACATATATTCAGCATTGTATGAACAGCAGTGAAGAAGAAACCAAAATTAAAATTTAGAACGTATACCAAAGTTGGTTAATATTGCAAGATAATTTAAACATATTCTGGAAAACAAGAAAACTGATAATGTGACCTCTAATCAAAGGGCAAGAGTGTAAGATAAAGCCTCCTTGTTATATAGCAGAAATTAAAGCATATTTTTAAAGACCCAGCTATGTACCATGAAACAATAAAGGAAGAAAGCTGCGAAAATAAATAAAGTAACATTTGTTTGTTATGATTATATTTTCCTCGCTTTATGATTTCGTTTCAAATATCATCTGTGTCTACTATCTGTGGTGTCTCAGCACATAAAACGGGCGCTAATAAACACTATTAAAAAGATTCCATGCTATAGTTTAGAAACTGTAAAGAAGCATATATAATGTCAAAAATAATTAATATTGTATGCAGTTTTAAGAAAAAAACTCACGTTATGTTCCTTTGTTATTTTAATTCATTTTTCTTACTATTTCCTCATTCATTTCAATGCTTAGTTCTGTTGCTTTCTGTTGCAGTTGTGAAACCCTTCTTCTTTCCTTTGTTCCTTTTCCTGCTTTCTTCGTAGGTACTCAATACTTTAGTCTTCTTTCGCAGTGTTTTTACTTTTTTCCCATATTTCTTCACGTTCCTAAGGATCTTTCCTTTTTCATTTCTACCCATGATTCTAGCTTTTTTCCGCTTAAGGATAATGGCATAGCCTTAATTATTTATAGAAGGATTGTGTCTCTATATTTACCTGATATTTAAGAACGGTTCTCGAAAAATAAATAACGAAGCAGAGGTTACTCCTTCTGTTGGTTATTATTCGTTGTGTATGAAAACGACACAGAGATGTTACATAAAGAATTTAGGCTGGCACCTAACACTGTTATCTTTCAGGCAGATCTGTTTGTTGTTTATCAAAAAATACGATGGGTATAGATTTAAAAAAGAAAAAGAAAAAATGCTCGCATTTATTGCGACTCTCAAGCTGCAATAAGCTCTTTTTACAATAGTACAAAAGCAACTTTCATCGAGGATTTCTTCTTCCCCACTATCCTACATCGATTGAACGAACGGAAAGTTCTTCAAACTGGCACATATTTTGACTCAGTTTCTTAGTGGTCACGGAAAATTTAAAGGCTATTTTAAAAGGTTTGGTATTCTATATAATGGATCTGTATTGCACCAGTATTTAAGTCTCCAGAAAAAAAACACGAAATTTAGAAAAGCCAGTTACAGGGCTAGATGACTTTTAAAAAGACGTTTTGCGAAGGACAATTTTGAGGTATTAGGACAAGGGGCAGTATCCAACAGTAAAAAGTTATCACTGGGAATGAGAGAAAAAACGAATTACAAAGGATCGGTGAGATCTGTTTATAATACAATGAAAACCATTGGATTCAAACATAAGGAAGAAAGCAAAGGCAGAAAGCTCCTTATGGAAGTTCCTTATAACTTAACTTTCGCAGCAAAATGCATGAGCATAAACTATAGAATTTTAAACTAGTTATACCAGTTAAAATCCAAGATAAACAATTCGAATTGGACAGGGTAGCTAACGAAATGGAATATGAAATGATTAGGCTCCACCCTTACCACTGTCAATACAACATATAGAACTGATATGGGCTAAAGTTAAGGGAGAGGTCATCTATCGAAACACAACTTTCAAACTAGCAGATGTAGAAAACTTTTTCCCAGGCCATAGACAATATAAAACGAGAGAACTGAGTGACACGAGTGAGACATGCAGAGCAGCTTCAGGAGGATGTTTTCCAGAGCTGCGGAGGGATGTTTGAATTGGCGGCGGTGCGTATCTTGCTAGGAGGTTTCTACTGCTGTCTGATTTGTCAGGTTTCAGTCATATGTCTGGGGCGTTTGTAGGAGGCTCCGGGTCTAGGCTGCGGATGAGGGAGTTGAAATTGTGGGTGAGTTTGGAATAGAAGTATTTGGATGTTTGTAGAATGCAGTCGGTAAAGGTGGAAGTTAAGGTCTTGATGGAGGTTTTTCTTAGGGATGTACCAGCCTGCACCAGTGGCAGTGCGCAGGAACCGGTTATGGCGGACTTGGAGTCGATGTAAGAGGGTGTTTTGCGGCGACGCCCCAGACTTGGCAGGCATGCGTGAGTGCGGGTCGCAGTATCTACTTGTAAATCAACAATTTGTTCCCAACGGACATCAGTGAGAATTTAGAGTACAAGGGATATAACAATGCCACCCTACTGTTGATTTTATTTGCTAGCTCTCTGCTGTGCTCTTTCCACGTTAGGCGCATATCTAGGCGAACTCCAAAATATTTGGCCTCAGAACTCCAGGAGACATTGCCTCCAGCGATTCTGAGCTCTGGTACATCCTGAAGGTGGCGTCTGGTGAAAGTGACAGCCTGTGGCTTGTTGGAGTCAGCCTCCAGGTACTGAACCACGTTGTGAGAATGTCTGCATTAACCCGCAGTCTATTCCCCGCCGCGTGGTGTTGCGTGGAGCTGGTAGTTATTGATGTATCATCAGCGTACAGGTAGAGCGAGCAGCCTGGGTAGGATGGCAAGGTATTTATATAAGTTGAAAAAAGTGCCGGGCCGAGGAAACTGCCTTGAGGGACTCCTGCACATATGGGTCTGTATGTGAACAGGATATCAATAATGGAGACGGAGAAGGTTCTTTATGAAGGTAGGAGGAGAGGAGATGAGTGAAGTACGGGGGGACTTGGTATTGGATTAATCGGTGTAGAAGACCCTCGTGCCAGACAGTATATATGAATAGTGTTTAACGCCCGTTTTTGCTACAGAGGCACCACAGGCAATGGACACTGATGATACATGAGATGAAATGATATATTGGGAAAGGTTTATTTTTAAGGAAGGAATTATTCCAGGCTTAAGTTTAGGGTACCTCCCCGGCATTTGCCATTTATGAGGGATGAGGAAAACCTGGAAAAACCCTGTCAGGGAGGACGGTCTTGGCGGTATTCGAACCCAGGCCTCCCGCTCATGAGTCCGCACCTTAACGACCTCGGCCACCCGTGGCGGTATGTGCCAGACAGTGTCAAAGGCCCGCGTGATATCTAAAAGCAACGCTGGGACAAAGTGTCCATTGTTGAAACCTTTTATAATCTCATCCGCGATGCTGAGTAGTTGATGAGTGGTGGCATGTTGGCGCTGAAATCCAAATTGCTCCGGCCGGAGCACACTGTGGAGGCCAAGTGCTTTCTGCAGTCGGGCCAGCACCACCTTTTCGAACAGTTTGCTAACTGCTGGTAAGAGACTGATGGGTCTGTGGTTGCCTGGGTCCTTGCTATCCTTGCCATGTTTTGGCAAGTTTATGATCTTTGTATGCTTCTATGCGTCCGGGAAGTAGCCGAGTGTCAGCAAGCTGTTGAATATGTGGGCTAGCAGTTTCATCCAAGCTGGTGGAAGGGCTTTCAGGGCGACATATGTTATGCTGTCATAACCACAGGTCCTGTATGCTTGTGTAGTTTGGAGGAGATGTTGCAGTTCAGCTGGGCTGGTGTAAACAATCTCTACCTTCTCAAATGGAAAGTTCAGAAATTTCTGCATTTCTCCACAAATCTGGTAAATATAGTCCTTGTTGGGAGTGTCTGTGGGGTAGAATGTCGCCTCCAAGTGGTCTGCCATAAGCTCCACTTTCTCCCTGGCGGACTGTGCTACCTTTGGCCGTAGATGAGCGGCTTGCTCCGGGTTGGAAGTCTTAGCAGCGCTTTGGACATGCGCCATAGTGATGCGTCCTTTGTGTCCAATTCGGATAGCCGTCTTTCCCACTCTTCATTAGCATGATCGCGAAGTTCTATTTTTAGTAGGTGCTGTAGATGATTGCATTCTCTTGAGTGCTGGAACCGACGTCTATCTGGGTTCTTTTCGGTGATCAGCTGTCTGAGAGAGTGGGGAAGAGAAGTTTGCCAACGACTATTTCCGTTCGAAGGGGTGGGGCGCTGGATAGCCTCCTGCATGCAATGGTGAACGTGGCGGTTTGCACTTGTAGTGGAGCATGGCGCGGGCTGCGGTGTATCCTGGGCCAGCAGTGCTGAGGATTTACCGGTACTTACTTAGGAATTTTTCTAAGTTAATGAGGTCTGAAACGGGGTCCACCCAACCTCCTGAGGACAATTGGGAAGCCGCCTGATGGAGAGGTGGCGATCTTCGATCTTGTGAGTAGCGATAAAGCGCTCGGCGGGATACAGTGTGCTGCTCACATGCGCCTCTAACAATGATATGTGATCGAGGTAGAGGATGCAGCTCTCGTCGCGGTGAGCTAAGGTCCATGTGGGGCTGTAAAAAACTATGAAGGAGAAGATGAATGCTCTTTAACATCTGAGATCATCAGTGTCCCATTCAATTCAGGACGTACAACGGCTGATAAATTGTGCGCAGAGGCCTCTTCTTTATTGTGCCGTAAATCTACGATACGGGACCAACGGCTTTACTTCCCTTTCGAAGGAAGTCATTATTTAGGATTTTTACGCCCGAAAAATCCATCGATTCTGCCCGGGATTGAACCCGCGTTCTTGGATTCAGGAGGCAAATATGGTTACACTACACCATCAGGACCCAGGACCGACGCTTCATTTGGAGAGGACGAATTTCAGAAGCTGTCAAATTTAGAGATACAAGCTGGAATCATAGGTAGAAGTGAAAACAGAATTAACTAGAGAGATGCATAGGAACGTGAAGAAAAACACAATATGACAAAGAAAAACATGGAAAAAAAAAAAAAAAAACTAAAAGCAGTGCAAATGAAGGAAATTGACTAAGTATAGAATGCCTAAGAAGAAAGAGGAAAAGGAACAAAGGAAGGAAGAAAGGTTTCACAACTGTAATAGAAAGCAACAGAACTAAGCATTGAAATGAATGAGGAAATACTAAGAAAATAACTAACAAATAATAACAACAACAACAACAACAATAATAATAATAATAATACTGATGATAATAATGATAATAACAATAATAATAATAATAATAATAATAATAATAATATCAACAACAGTTCCTGCCAGAGACACAGCTTCAAATTATTTCTTAAAATTGCATGCAACATCAATTATTTTCTACGTTGTTATATGCTTCTTTGAAATGAAATTATAAATTGGGAATGGATTTTTTTTTAAGGAGGGAAGCGTTCCAGACCAAGTTTAGGGCACCTTTTCGGCATTTGACATTTATGAATGCTGAGGGAAATCCTCATTAAGGGGGGAGAGTCCTGGCGGGAATCGAATCACGAATCGGTGCCTTAACGATACCGGTCACCCTTGTCGGTTCAGCAGAGAGGTTGTTCGTTCACGCTCTCTCTAGACATTTCAACGTTCTATTGCCTATATTTATTGTTTGCTGCGTTTTATGCGGAAAATTGTTTCTAGGTAAATTCTATCTTTCGCCTGATGTTTGTAATTGCATTTATTATCTGTCTCTCTGCAAAGTAATGTCGGTAAACTTGTGGTATATTTTGATCGGTAAAGGTGATAAGAAGCGGCAGGCGTAGCCTCTTTCCCATAAGCGCCATTGTGTGCATGTACAACGTGAAATCTCAGCTCTCTTCACGTGCCTTCTCAGGAAAGCGTGCCTCAAGTTTTATACAGTAAGTTTTGTTGCTTTACGAAGTTCATTAAATAATTTAAAGGATTATTTTATCATTATAATGAGACAGTATATTAATGGCAACAGTCGTATATATTAAATATGGGAAAGTATGCATTTACTTATATTTCAAAATAAGTTACGTCTGAAGTAGCAATACTCATATGCAGACACTTTCTAGCAGCAATAAGCAGTCGTTTCGTAGTAGTCAGCTGTTGTGAATTGCAGACTGGTGAAATTTCATGTAAACTGGTAAAACAGTTGCTTTATTTCGTTTTGTATTAATTAAATGTAAATGTAATTAACACTATATAAAGCTTAAATTCTAAGCGAAATTATTTGTGAAATTGAAAAACTGAGTAAACCAACTCCCAAGTACCAATTTGAGTCAAACTGTAAATTCAATACAAAGGAAATATACAATAATTTCTTAGAATCAGAATTTATTCGGCGTATTCCAGACCTTTATCATAGGCCCATTGACAAGTTTTCTGCCATGAAAACCAGAAGTATGAATTTTTTTGTTGTGCTTGTTCAGCCACACATATGTGAATGTTCTGGTTATTAAATTTCTAGATTGTTGCGATCTATATTTAGCAGTAACAATAGTAAAGTTGTGTACCCGTATTTTATGCTGCTGCGAATCGCCGCTGAGCTAATTAGATACACATTTACTTCATCTGTCTGTCTTATGTTCCAAATCACTGACCCCTAAATACCCTATTCGTTATCAATCTGAATTGTGTAACAGTCAGATCATGTTAATTTTAATTGTGAGACCCATGTATTATTGCATTTTTATTTCTTGTTCTCAAAAATTAATGATAAAGAAGTTCATCTTCTCTATCAGAAAACATCAGGTCTAATGCGGTTTTTATTTTATTATTAATTTATTCTTGGAATAAAATCTCAACATGAACTGAATGGAATGGGCTGTTTTCCATTTAATTCCTAGATAATCACATTCTTATCTTGTACAACTGGTTTTACTTTTTATTGTTATTCTAGGTTCATATAACATACATTAGTGGTACATGTATTCTGCTTGGTCGGAATAGATTCAATTTTGGCTGTTCTCCAGATTTTTCGTCAACCCTAATGACGAACATCTGATTGTGTTAGCGTTTCTAATCCATAGTCTTAATTAGCGCCAGAATAACTAGATATTTATAGAGAGTTGTAGCAAGGCAGGCTGAAAATTGTAGTCGCAGAGTCACAAATATCAGGGCACTCTCTCGGCACCGCTCCTTCGACGCAAAGGCTACCTACCGTCATATGTTGATTCGCTTTCAGGAATCCGCACGTGCGCGCAATATAATCAAGAACTAGTAATTTGAGCTTAACTAGTTTCACGAATGATTACTGCTGTGAGGAAAGGGTGCAAATAGAGTGCATGCAATCTCTATAAGCATTTCGTAGTATTTCAGTATATTAGCAACCTCACATGTGTAAACAATGTTTGGTCAAGTCCCACCGGCCATGATTAATGAAACACGCCATATAGGGCGTTAATGTTCAGTAAATAAACAGAACAGATAAACACATGTCAAATGGTCAGAACTGTCCATATATGGCAAATGTCGTAGGGAGGGGGTACCATAAACTTAGGCCTGGAACGCTTATTTCCTTAACACTTTCTCAATTTGTCATATATCGTGTATCAGCAGTGTTCATCGTCTGCGATGTATCAGCAATAAAATCGGGCATTAAACACTATTTAAAAAATGGTGCATATACAGGACTTTCGTTAATGATAGCCGGGTAATTGTGAATTTCTCTTGGGTAACTAATCAATGATACTATTATTATCGTTGCTCCGATGGAAAGGGAAATTCTCAAAATGTTGTTCTCTGTCACGCATCTGCTAGGTGTTAGCGTTTGCAACATGTTGGCGAACATAAACAGAAAACTTCTTGTACTCTCAAATATTAATTTCCTTTCGTTATTATTGTCCAGCTGTACTTTCGCGCGGAATTTGAAAAATATCCTCCATCTTACAATTTCATTCGCAGATGAATTTATGTTTACAGCTCGAGGAGACCTGGAGCTCCAGTTCCCAGCTGTAGAGGGGAAGCTAGTGTTGAGCTTCCACAGATATGGGTAGACAATAAGACATTCAAACGCAACGGCATGTTAACTTATAAATGTGAAGGTCGTGGGTTCGAATTCTCACGTCCTGAAGCTTTTTTCCTCTGCTGGAGCTAAAGGAGATTTGCCACAATTACAATGCTTTACTTGCTAAATATAATACCACGCACACAGTCCGCTATAAATTTATATTAACGATTTTTTTTTTTCCTGCTGGGATCGGTCAAAGGAGGTTTGCCATCATTAAAATAATTTACCCGCCTACTTAGTATCACAAAATCCCTTATCAATTTATTTTTACAAAAAAAGAGGCGAGCATAGGCCGTCAGGCCGTAGCTCGCCATAGCAAACCACTGGGTTCACCGGTTTTAAGAATTTACCCTAGGTAGGTTAAGGCTACTGTGTATATGAGTTAATTGCGAATTACAATAAGACAACGCATGATGAAAAGTGAAAACCCCAGTTTTGTAATAAGGAACAACACATTGCAGCCAGAAAGTTACGGAGGTTACGTTACTTTTAACAAATAAATAATACATGCAACATTTACACTGTTAAAAGCGGTTGCCGCTCCAGCCCCCTTTCTTCCACCGCCATTCGGGGCTGAGGAGTTCGGCTCACCCGCTGTCGCTCGGGACTGAAGCCCCAGGTTTCCTCGAGCTGTAAGGGTAAGTGCAGATGATATGCGAAGTTTGTGGAGATGAGTTGCTTGTATAATGGAAAAGGCACCAAGCGCCCCTTTATATCGGAGAAAACGGTAAACCAGGTCTCAGGGAACTAACCCACATGGCCCTAGGAAATGGACTGCAAGGAGCAAAGGGAACTTCGCATACTGCAGATCACAATTTGACGAGTGTTATGAAAGTGCCTAATCTCCTTGAACTGTGTCAAGCATCTACGGGAGACATTTTGCATCCCAGTGCAACAGTGGATAGAAGACGGTGATTTTAATGACAAATTATTTTTGTTATGAATCAACTTTTCATTTAAGCGGAAAAGTCCATAAACATAGTGTTCGTATATGGGCGACATAAAGGCTCAATTGCTATGAAGAACATGAGCAAGACTCTCTGCAAGTTAATGCTTTGTATGCTGTTGCCAAGGTGAAGTTGTAAGGCCCATTTTCTTTGTCGAAAAAACAAAGAAATCTGGCCGACGGTGATCAGATTCTCCTATCTTGGGCTCTTTGGTCACCTGACCTAACAACTACTTGGGATATTTTATTATCTTTCTCTCTGCGATTGCTCTGGATATGAAGGTGTGTATCGGAGTTGCCTTCCAAAGCATCACCGATGATATGATGAAACATATCGAGAGAAATGGCTAGAGTGTTGATATCGTAGACTTACAACGAGAGCACAGTAATTCTTGTTACATGTTAAAAGCTCTTTGAACTGTATTATGTAATTGAACAATATTGGTATTCCTATCTCAATTGTACTATTGCAGTGTGTTTTGTTGTGTTTTGTTTCTTTTCTTTTCTTAACTTTGACAATTAATTTGCAACGCCCAATACAGTAGCTGTTAAAATTATTTTATGTTATAGAAAGTGCATACTGAGAATTCGCTCGAGAATACAACTTGAATGGAGGGGGGAAGCCGAAATGAGGGATAAAATGTACGCGGTTTCTGAACAAATTAATGTGAACATACTTTGAATTTCAATGAAAGTATGGAAGAAATTGCAGGTCTAAAGAGATTTTTCCTGCTTTAGATTTTGAAACCTTTTTACAGTAATTTGCAGGTTCTGATTCCAAAAATTAAGCCCATTTAATTGTATTATCCACTATCTCTTTGGAACTTGATATACTCAATTTAATTGTATCAGTTTATCTTATAAATGAACATGAACATTATTCCCTTATACCAATGCCCTCTTGTGGAATGAGTGTGCTTAAAAGAATTAACTGGCTGTTTTCAGACAGTTGATAGCACATTCCATGCTGTTTACACCATTTTGTATTGTGAATTCAGTTGTTCAAAGTAGTTGTTCTATTTTCATTCAACTGTTGAATGAAAACAGTTGACAGCACATTCCTTGCTGCTTACATCATCTTGTATTGTGAATTCAGTGGTTAAATAATTGTTGAAAGGAGGACCTTGCTTATAAATGCTCTCATGTTGCTACCTTTATATCATGTAATACGCTTGAGAATAATGGAAAGCAGGTGCTGCTTAAATATTTCTAATTATTTTTGCTATACTTGTGTCAGTTTTGTTATTAAAAGCAAAAACAAAACAAAAGAATCAATTTATCAGAAGGTAGTAATAATATAGTAAGGGATAGTCTATTTGGTCCAAAGAAAAGCCTTTCATAGCTTCTTCAAATTAAACTTTGTGTGATGAAACATGCTACAGAGATTCGCAGTTTTGGCACATGGGTCTTAAATTACACTTTCCCTCTCTTCTCACATTCAGAAGTATTTCCTGAAAAACTGGAGGCAGTCAGTAAAGTGCAAGATGAAAGGTTCCATAAAATATTCAGAAATGAAAAACAAATACCAAAGACGATGGAATGCATCAATAACGGCGGCTTACTGTTGGGTGTCTGTAAGGATTCTTTGGAAACACACAAGAGAAATGAGGACATTCCTGACCAAACGAACAAGGTTTTATTGAACTTTGAATATACTAATATATGAACTTGAATAATAAAAACATTTTATTTAAATTTTAACTTTTATGTAATTCCTGAACTATGTGCATTTCTCGATGACAAAACATGAAATATCCATTCTTGATTTGTAAAAATTTCTGACTTGCCTCCTGCGATAAACTTGTCGGTGTAAAATTTCCTGAGCTTTTTCAATGGTATCAAGGAATAGAAAGTGGCTTTTATTCAAAACTTCGATTATGTTATCTAGCAAGAACCTATATATGGACTACAGGGTATTTAGAATCATTAGTTTTCTTGATTTTGTGATCCTCTCTAAGTCAAATTAGTCGGTTATGGAGGTCTCTTACACCCAAGGTCGCTGATTCAAACCCTGCTAGGGGTCTATGTATTTTTAGAGCATAAAATTCTGAAGTATGGCTTCCTTCGGAAGGGAAGTAAAGTCGTTGGTCCAATGTGGTAGATTTACAGTAGTCAAGCACAAACCTGAAACCTGAAAGAAGAGACTTCTGTGCAATTTGTCTGTTGTTTCAAGCCATGAATTGAATGGAACACTAATGACCAAAGATGTTAAAGGTCGTTCTTAAATAAAAACAAACCAGCTTATTCACTTAGAACAGAAGTAGGTTAATGACTATTGGTAGAGATTTTGGGTCAAAATCGATTTTTGGTTTTATGCATATGAAACTACATAGTTTACAGATTGCGCCCATATTGTTTGTTTAATTATCAATTTAGACTAGGAGATTAACTTTGATTCTAAAGAAGCAATCCCATCACAAAGGTTGATGTCGGTACCTGATGTCTTCAGCTCTTTGGTTTATTGATCGACGAATGCGCTTGACATCATCGGAAGAGAAGAGATTAAAATCGCTACCATAACTCCACAGTATCCTTGCCAGTCTTGTTGCTTGCAAACTCTAAAATAGTCATTTTATCTTAATCTGTTTATCTAGCATTTAGATAATCGGTTGTTAAAAATTTGCAAACATAGATATTCCCTATATGGCGTTGCTCTAAATAAACTGATTTCCCTTATCCAGCTTTTCTCAAGATTTTTCAAGTGGGAACCAATAAAATATTTTGCGAGCCGCCCTGCCCCTGCCTCGTTCGAAGGCCGTTTTATCACATGGTTTTTCATGCTTTAAGTTATGTACACACTGCGTCCCAGAATCGCTCTATATTTTTCAATTCATACTCTCTTTGCTTACTTCTTGCAATGATTTTAGGGATGAAGAAAATTAAACATTAAGTCGTTTCTTTCCTTTAATTTTCTCTATAACATTTTCATTGCCGAATAACCCACAAAGTTATATTTAATAGATGCTGAGTTGTTTATACATGTTCATTTCCTCCTTTATTTGAATATCTATAACAAATGTACTTTCTTTTAGCGGTTAGTGGTTCTAATCTTTTGAATTTAGTGTTCATTTGGGTTGTTAAATCAGCTGCAGCTTTACTCAACCCTTACGGCGTAATGTGGGTTGCCTATTTCGAAACATTATATGGCAGTTCTAGGACAGCTTATATATAAACCCATCCTATATTTTAGCACAGCTTTGCTATTCCGTTCAATGTATATTATACTTAATAAAAAGAATGCACACTTTTTATTTTTTAATAATTAAAGGGTATAAAATCTATTTTATAATGTCGGGTCACAATCCCAAATTGTAAGGAGGTCATACGCTTCAATGAGGGATTGGAGAAATCCTGTTCCTTATAAATGAAATTAATCAGTTCTCAGTCGACAAACAATTATATGTTCAAAATGCAAATATTCCCATATTACTTTTACCTAGTAATGTTACTATTGAAATCTTAATAGTTAATAGTAATAATAATCAGGGGGTACTACTTAATATTTGCTTTGTGGGAGGAACGTGGCTACTTATGACACAAATTTATTCGAGAATCCTTCTTCTTGCTGAATCTTTCCATGTATCATCGTACCGCGTGTCACTACAGTGGAGCACATTCATTATGAAAAACACAAGCGATCTTAGGGTATACTGTTCCACAAATAAAATTTTATTTGTTTGAGGCAAGAAAAACTTCTTTCAACTGAAGCCCCAATTGTAGGAATAATAGCAAAATAGCTTTAAGGCTTCGGAAGGAACTTTGTGTCCTTAATTCTCAATACTTTAACAATTAAGTCCCCCAAACGTATGCACTGGAATATTTCTTTCTGTTACGAATAAAATACAGTTTCCAGTTCAGCAATCACTAAAGGTTGAGGAAATCACAATAAGTTTCTATTAATGACTTCCAGTTCAAAGGAAAGTGACTGAGAAGTGTCATTTAATTTCAGAAATTTCAGTTTCTCACAACTCAAATCGTGCTTCTATACCGTTACGGTATCATCCTATATAGCATAGTAAACTTTTTTGTATATAAATGTTGATGAATTGTTGGTATTTGTCTTTCAACTTATGGAAGTTGTAGCACATGAATTTGTTGAGAGTCCAGTAGAATTCAAAATCTCACAAACTTTTCATACATTTTCTGTATATAATATAGCTAGTACTTGTAACAGGAAGGAGAAATTCGAGACCACGTCCTGGGATCAAACCACGGAACTTGAACTTACCGTGTGATGCTCTGACTATTGAAGACATTGTCCTCTCTGACCACACTGCAAATTCTCTTTCTACATATCCTGGAGACCTGGAAAGCTCCCTCCGAAAGAGATTTGATGCTAAAAACATTGGAATACTTTTGACTCAGCCTTCTAGTTAACTTCGCTATAAAGTTTTGATTTTTATTTGTAGCAAGGTGTTGGAATATTTTAAATGCTGTTTAACGCGCCCCTTTTTATTGCTGAGGCATCACAAGCGGTGCCGGAATATGGAGACTAGTTTTAAATGGTGTTAAAACGCCTGTTTTCTCCATTGACTTATCACAGTTGATGGGCTAATAATACACGAGAGAAATGAGAATTTGGGAAAATATATTTTTGGGGAGGGGAAGGAGAGAAGGAGGCGCTCCAGGCCAAAAAATAGAGTACCCACTCGGCATTTGCCATTAAAAGGGAGACTTCAGTCTTTCATCGGTTGCATATAGACAAAAATGCATAACGACAGGAAAAAATATAAGCCTTCATATGTAATGTGTACTTGAAAACAAAGATAGCTGATGCTTGACTGTATATACAGAAAGATCTTCTGACAATGTAACAGCTATAAAGATGCGCAACTGTGGCGTAATTGAAAATTGGAATGAGAGACAAGCATTACAGTCAATACGACACATCTCAACGTGTAAGCTTTCATTAATTTACTGAAAGAAGATGCAGAAAACCGTGGATTGTGTTAGAACCGATCGATGCTTCCTAAAAGGGGAAAAAGAAGAAAATTGAGTTTAAAGAATCCGGATGAGAAAACCAACAGCTTAGACAAACTGGAGGAAAACCGCAAATGGAGAAGTGTCTTCAGACGTCTGGCCTACACACACACACACACACGCGCGCGCGCGCGCGCGGAAGTACAATAGCCTTACAAACTCGCGCCTTAGCTGCGTTTACCATACTGTCGTTTTCCATTAGGTGCAAAATGCAACACGACATTTAAGTGGAAGAAGGGGGGGGGAAGTCAAAAAAGTTAAAAATGTTATAATAAAGGGGGGGGGGGAAGGAGGAAATGTGGGTATCGAAAAGCGACTGCCTGTCTGAAATGTTTTGTAAAAACGGCATGGTAAGCCTGTTGTAGGTATGAAAAGTTGTACTTTTCAACATAAGAAGATGCAGTAAGAAAAGGAGAGGGATTATCTATCATTCTTTTCTCCGGCAACTACATAAGAATTACCTCAATGCGAAACTGTAACAGGCTTATATGTACCACTACGTTTATAAAATCTGATTTCCTGGAGGTTATTCTGAATTTTTTTCTCCCCCTTTTGATGCGTTTTGCCTTAGAAAAGTTTGCCCTTTGAAACAGCCTTTTACTGAATTTTGCTACCCTTTGAGACTTAAGACAAGAATATATATATTATATATATATATATATATATATATATATATATAATGTTTCATTTTCGTACATTTTATTTTATATTTTTATCTAATTTGATGTTTATACCAATAGGTAGTATAACAAGAATATTTTACATAAGATATTAATAATAACAATAAATTTCCATATACCTATGCAGAGAATATTAAAGAAACATATTTGTTATTACAATAAAACAACAACAATAATAAAAATAAATTGCTATATTGTAAAGAATGAACATTTTTAAATAAATAGAAAAGTGTAAATACTCCCACATTTATAATAAATTAAAACATAGAAACGAATATTTATAAAAGCTAATGACAATTACTACTGAAAATCAAACTATGGTTAACATTTGCAAAATTGTAATATAAAACTGCCTTAAAGACTGCACAGCCAGATAGTGTTATGTCGCTAATATAGAACTATTTTCAGGAGTGTTAGAGTCTAGTAAAGTTACATTTTTGTCCCTAAAATGATGGAATGTAGTTCATTATCTATTTAACTGAGAACACAGTATTCCATTGACTTGTCAGCCGGATGAAAGGATTATGCTCAAAACTTAACCTACTGAGGCCAGTTTTTCCAGCTTCAAAAATTCGTTAAACATCTAGGAAAATCCACATCTAATATATTCTTAAACTCGTGCATTAGCGAACATATTCTAATTTTCTTTCAACCATTGGAACTGGAATTGTAAGATGAAGATTATCGGCACCTCGGTTACACTGAAGGGCTTTTTGTACTTAATCTTCCCTAAGGGGGCACCTCCGGGAGCAAGGGGATGAGGAAGAAAACACCGGGGGGCGATTCACGAGCGTTACGAGGTCCAAATTTTAAATCCCAGACGTTAGAGCCACGATGGCTTCCCCCAAAAGGGAGCTCCGACGGGTTCCCCAGGCAGCAGGACAGGAAATGCCACGCCGCACAATAGGCGAAAATTCCATATCTGTCAAAATTTCGCTTCACCATTTGCGAATATTTTCCACTGAGTTAATCACTCATGTCTGACACGCTGTTGTTCCAAACTTAGAACTGCTTGAGTCACCTCTTGGTTGCTTGAAGGTCATCTTTGCCCCGACTCAAGAGTACAGCGATTGCAGTTTGCTTATACAAGCCTAACAAATGAGCTGTGTTCTTCTCACCAGTGACGACGCATTGAACATACAGAGCGCTATGCATGACCAAGAGTCAGGTATTATTATATGGGTATTTTCAACGTAATTTATAAAATTTTGAGTTCATACTAAATCTCATAGCTGAATGTTTTTAAAAATATAATTTTATATTTTACTTAGAGATTTAACAGTGAACTGAGAAAGGATTGATGAGCAACATGCCAACATTTTGTTATTTCAAATACTTTTAGTTTATGCAATGCGTTTTTGCCGGTTCTTGCCTATTTTTTTTAACTATGACCATTTTGTTTACTATATCCGAAACTCGCTCTATTGTTTTGTCTGGTCCCAGTGACAGAATTACCACGGATTAAGCTTTTTATTTTTCTGCATTGAAGATTAGAGGATACATCTTGTTTTCTTATATTTTAAGAATCAAACCTCTGAATAAAACTTAAGATTTGTATTAAAAATGTCAACCTAAATTATAACATTTAATTTCTTGATAGAATATAAGATGGAAAAAGCTACAGAACGAAATGCATGTCAATTTCTTCGAATCTAAAATGACTAAAACATAAATTCTCTTTAGATAGGGGTATAAGATGTGAACTAAATCAGTGAGGATAGTAACAATTTTACCTGAATGAATTTATAACTCGATCAAGTAGAACCCAGCTATAATCTTTAAATAATGTATATATTGCTCGTCACTTTTCAGTGTATCCATTAAACATTACAATTAGAGCACTAAAGTGATGTCGCGTTATATTTTTCATTTTCGACCAGTGTGCGTTCGATACTTTCAACCTGGGGAGGAATAAAATTATATGACATGGGAGAGCAGAAACTTCATGGAAAGCGGTTGTTCACTTCACCATTTGCCTAAGTTGCCAAGGGAAACAACGGAAAAAAGTAAAAACAACCGGTTCAAGGGTTTTGAATCCAAGTGTTATCGCCTATGCTGCTTTGCTGATTCTTTTTGCACCGACATTTAAATGTTTAATGAATGTTAATATATGTAGTAGTAATAATAACAAGAGAATTTACCTTGAGAGAATCTGCAGCTTGAGCTATATTTGTTTTGACTATTTAGCGAGTGAAATGGTGATAATAAAATAATAAATAAAAAGCACTTACAGTTATGAATGTCCAATCCGGTATTTTAATTCACACTGCTTCAGTGGCCTTCAATATGTTACCAAAGCGTTTAACCTTTAAGTACTATGGACCGTCTCTAAGACAGCTCGAGTTTTTCTTTATTTTGTATATCTCTCATCCCTCAAGCAGGAAATACACCCTTCTACATACCTTCCAAATTAGTACTAGCTACACATTGACAAGATCGCACATAGTTAGTTTTGTTTCCCTAAAAGGTATTTATTATTGCTGCGGTTACGCAGACGTAATAGTAGTTGCGTTTGTCTTTTGTTCACTTTCTCTGCACTGCACGGAAGTATTGCCTTTAACTGTGATTTACAGTTTACGTTAAAACATGTCAAAAAGGAGGAACCTTCTAGACAAGGTGTATTATGTTTCACATATACTAATTTTGAAGAAAAACTAGAATTAATTGCCGAAGAATTTATCGACACTGATGTTTCTGACTTCAATATAGTAAGTGACCATAACACATGCTCGGAGGAGGAAGCAAATAAAAATTAACATGACATAATGGATGATGAGAGAGTGGAATATTTCTACGGCAGAAATAAGGAATTCAAGTTATGACGGGATTTGATTTTATGAAAACTCTAGTAAGGAATCTCACTGGGATCCATAGCAACGTAGGCTTTAAATCGCGAGAGCTGAGTTTTTCCATCAAATGGATCCTGCAAATAGAAGATGAGTTTCAAATCCTACAAGAAGAGTATTTTGAAAAAAGAAAAACTTGAACTTTTTGTCTTCCGCGTCTGAAGAGGAAAACAAGATATCCTTGTCAGCGTTGTACCCTTCAAATTTGCTTGGAGTGCTCAAAAATTGCGCGTTATGTGCTTGCAAGAGCATAGAAACTATATCCATGGTACTGTGCTTTGAGGAAATGGGTTACATCCCTTCTGGGGTTTATTTTTATGCATTTCTGTATTACTTTCCAATGTACAATAAGCAGCAATATTAACAATATAATATAGCAGTTACCAGTACTATTTTGAAGTACATCTGCTCTGACACTTATTTCAATGAATATTTCAGAATCTAAAATATCATAAAGGCACTTTAATAATTATATACTATCAACAAATAGTGTAGAAATAGTGCAATTTTTGTTACTTACTTTCTCATTGAATAAATGTATTATATAAATTAATATTTTCAAAAATTTACCTAAATAGCTATTGTAGATCCACATAAACATATAATAATATAAAAGTAAATTATCTAAGACAAACAACTATTATAAAGCATTAAAAAGGACAGGGTCTTGCAGACCTTCCATAGCTGTTACGCAACTATAATGCTCCGTAGTACTTAAGAGTGAAATTTAATATATATCCCTAAATCGTTTTAATTTAATGTAACAGTTTGACTGTTAGCGGAATGGAACGGACATTCATCATTATAAACGCATTTTATTAAAATATGATTTACTTTTTTGTTATTTTATTCGCTAAATAGTCAAAATATATACAATTCCAGCTCCAGATACTCTCAAGATAAAAGGCCATAATTACTGATTTCTAGTGCACAGTGATATTTAAGGCAAATAAGTTACAAAGATATTTCAGTGCACTGTTCTGATGTATTTGCATATAAACAAATTCACGCGGGAGCACTAAACTTTATCAGCATGCGGGCGCGCGCAGCATTCAGTGCTATGTTTTTATTTCTTGCTTCTTTTGAACGTGCACTTAATAAACACAAATTAATATATAACTTAAGGTCTATAATCGTTATATTCTGGATTTTTCCAAATATTGCACATAAACACTAATTAAAAGAATGGTACAAATCTCGCTAATGATTCATTTCAAAAGGAAAAATGAATAGGAACAAAATACAGTATTACAACGTGTAATTGTTTGTTTGTGCAATATTTATATGTTACAAATGTCAAGTTACTATGTGATTGTTTGATGGATCCTATTAGTTCTTTCACCACATCAAAACACGTGTTATGTATAAAGTAAGGGCCTTTTCTTTTTGTCACAGTAGATCTCACATTTTGTAGGTATGAAAGTTGTGGCTGTCACACGTTGCGTACAATTTTAGGCCATATTTCGCCTGTTTTTCGGCATATACTAAATAACATGACACCGAGCTCGAAAGGGATGTAGAACCTCATCTATAGTAACAAACTCTCCGAGACTTTAATTCTGCTTACAATTCTCAGCAAAGTTTGTGTAAAATTCCCTGATTGCCGCTAGCTTATCAGTTTTAGGCGGTCATTTCTGTTTGTCACATCATCAAATCTGATACACCACAGGAAAAATAGAAATATTTTGTAGCTGAAAGAGCTCTCAAGATAACCGTGCGAGTGCCATCTGTGTTCCATAATTCCAAAACATTTGAATGCCTGCCTTATTATTTTTTGACAGGTATGAGAAAACGTAGGACAAAAAGAGCCATAATTTTGCAGGATTTATAACTTTGAAATCCCTTTCTCTTTGGTAGTTGATATCTGTTCTTTTTTCATAATATAAAAATTAGTATATATATATATATTGTATATAGTATATACTATTCATCGTCCTTGCCTACAAAAAAGCGATTATCTACATTTTGTTCCTCGACATTTTAAAAAGCATGTTCTCCGGAATGTTCTTAGCCACTATCACGGTTGTCTTGATGAATCACTTCATCTTCTCTATCAGATTCGCCTGAGAAATCAGCTAATTCTTTCTCCTGCTCCAGTACCTTGACAATAGCTGCTTCTATATCTTTTGAAGTACGAAATCTTTTGAACTTAAAATATATATACCAAGTAGTAAACACTGCGCAACATTGATATGTGTCAATACAATACACCCTCAAAACTACTTTCATATCCAGGCGCATGCGGCAAGTAATGACTCAAAATGCAGTGTTCAATTTACTGGTCAATTACAGCTGCAAGTAACTCTTGAAAACAACAGTCACCAAACACATTATTAAATGCCTCCAAAGGAGAACGGCTTCCGGAAATTCCCACAGTACTCATCGTAATATTCCGTAGACAAAGAATGCGGCACTCGAGGCATTCAGCGCGCCCGCTTAACAGTTAAAATGAAAGTGATAAAACGGAAACGATAAACTTGGCGCGATAGACAATAGTGATTTATTGGAATTCGTTGGAATTATATCAGATTTGTCACTGATTCATGAGCTAAACAGTCTCTGTATTTCTTTTATAACTATTGTCTTCTAGACTTCATGAATAATTTTCACTTGTTTTTCCCAATGTGCTTTAATTATACATTTCGTATATTGTGCTATAAAACAGAAAACAACAAAGGAAACTAAGAATACTGCCACCTTTTATTAAAAATACTCTGGTTACATTAAGCACATAATTTACTACTTGTGTTTATCACTTGATGATATTCCCGCTATATTCAGAAAACGTTAACTAGATGTTTGCAAAAGCTACCCCGTTTACGGGCTACATCGCAAATGTCTTCTTTGCGTACTAACAGGTTTCCGTTTTCCTTACGAATACATTACTCCTATTTTATTCGCTCAATATACGAAAATGTGATTGTGTGCAACAGCGGGATCTCGGACAGCCACCTGTTGCATGGCTGCTATTCACGGTTACACAAAGATTACATAGACTTTGTGAATGTTCACTGATACCGCACGATAAAAAAGGCCTTGCTCAGTAGTTCTGCGGTACAAATGTTCCAAATTGTTCTAAGCAGTACGAATATTTAACTGAGTTGATGGTGTTAAAGGGTCCAAACGATCAGAATACATGCGATTTTAACTCAAGAAACCCTGAACGATATTGCATTTTGTATTCAAAATCCTTTTTAGAAATAAGAGTATATAGCAAAAGGGACATATTTTGTAACTATGTTATACGCCACTGCTTAATGCTTAAAAGTTATACTTTAGCATAAACACAGCCAGAAAACTTCACGCAATAATCTCTCCAAAAGACTCGACTTCTTTCGCCGAATCCCATCAGTGCAAACTAAAATATATAACTGCTCCTTGAGCTTAAAGGTTCCTGGAATATTGCCTTCAGTTTTGCTATAATATAAATCTTTTGCTATGCATTTTATATATTTTAAAAAGGTATTGATGATGAAATCGTCAGAAAACACACTTTGGATAAAGGGGAACAACATCATTCTTTGTAACATCACTCCTTAAAATATATAAACTGTTATCACGCTAATCCAATTTTCGGCATATTAAATTCTAACTTTCACCAAATTGACCAAAAATTTCGCTTGTGAATCATCAAAATATGCGCTATGCCAAATCAGAACTACTGCGGCGAGAGTCTATTCAAGTCAGCCAATTGCATCGCAGTAGGCATCAGGAGGGGCTCACGCAAGATGGCTAGTCTTGATGCCACAGGAAGGGTACGGAATGATAACTTCATCAACGCATTATAATATCAAAGTTAATTTCCTACAGAAATCCCCAGTGAAGGTCATATCCAAATCACCAATAAGGGGGAAAAGGTTGGTATTTGAAAGGGGGTTGAATTTGTTTCATGGTTATGCAACAAGATCGGGACAGAAGGTTTGACGTCAGAATTCTACGAAGGCAAATTCGTTGCTTGGTAAAACCAAACATGACACTGCATTAATCCCGAAGATAGCTTACTTGCCCTCTTCCTTTTGCTAAGCTTATGTGTTATTTTTCCCCACATTATTATTACCTTTCTTCAGAACTATATGTTAAGCTAGCAGGGGAACCGTTAAACACTTTGAAGAATATCGTCCTTTAAAATGTATATATTTTTAGCTGTTGTAAAAATAGAGCAAAATAACAAGAATTTGCTGCCAATTTCAAATGCAAAGATTTACAATTATTTGGAATTTTTGTCAAAGTCTGTAGTATGCGGTTAGATTCTTTCCTAGCCCTTTTAAATGGCTACAGGCATCTCGTAACTGGAATTGAGAGCTGTATCACCTGATAATGTTGGTCATGCAATTACTCGCCGTGTCTGTTCAAGCTTTAGTTTCAAATCCGTCGACTAGAATAAATAATGAAAATCAGCTGAACATGTGTATTGCCGCGGATCCTCTCGAACTCGGTGGTTAACCTCAGACCTCCCCTCCATTAACACATTACTGAATCTGCAAATACCCCAAGGCTATTGAAGAGGTCGTTGTGTAGCTCTCGGTATCTTTCGCTCATGAATTATGCTGATCAGAGGTACACCTCCACAGCTCAGTAGCCACATGTCGAGATGGCAGCGGTGCGGTAGTTGCAAAGGAAGCTGGAAGCATAGGGACCAACTGATGTGCTTCAATTGCATACGTCTGTAGATGAAGCGATTGTCGCCCACATAGGGGCATCAACGTAGATGCTGTTAGACCAAGTCCTTAATTTACACAATTACAACCGGACCTTTGAGCGCATGCCTATCTTTCCTTTTTGTTCTCTGTCTCCCTTCTCTTAAACAAAGCTGTATTAAGACCACGTGTTTCTATCCAAGGAATGCTCTTTTTATTTCCCTATTTGAGCTAATAATCACGCGTTATATTGTTCTTCAAGACAATGCGCACCATGAACAGAAGATTCCCTTATGTAAGGTAATGTGTTTAGTTCTTAAGAAACACTTAGGTTAGGTTTACTTTACCCAGACTTAAGGAATGCAAGACGATGTTTAGTGTTTGAGTCAATGGCGTGTGTACTTCCATGCTATATCAAAGTGAATTTCCGGAATAGTGTCTAATAAATGTGAATGGAACACGAAAGTTTTCAATTGATGTACAGCAATGTCGGGTAATTCGCTGCAAATGTAACTTAAAGCCTGAATTTTAGAAATTCCAGTAGGAGTTCAATCCCTAGGACAGAGAAGCGTGCACTTTCAAATATAGTTTCTATTCTGCGCTGTCCTTTTGTTCATCCTAATTCTATTAACATTTCATGCTACAGTTTGCTTTGTGCGCTAAAGAAAGAGATAGGGAGAAGGAGAGAAAGAAAGAAAAAAATAAGAAAGAACGAGAGAATCGACGACGAACGAATCATAATTATAAATTAGAAAATTATAGATAGTAAATATAAATTACTTATGTTACAATGTAAATTGTATTATAAATACAGCTATAAAGATAGCACAACAGCATACAGTGATTGTTTCATTTTTGTCTTGTAATATTTACAAATTCTTTTAACAGTAAATGAAGAGGGAATTCAAGAAAATTGTCACGAATATAACAAGAGGTTTACGCGTTCAGGAATCAATCAACGAAAATTAAAACTGTCGTTGTGGCACATCCCCTTTAATTTGTAATATCATCGGTATTGCTTTCCACGAATCAGTAAGCGACAATTTCATAGTGATGATAAAAATATACAATTTTAGAATGTTAGATGACGCTGGATGGTTAAAATTAAACGCACGCTTATATTAGATTAATTAGTAATAAACCAAAAGAAGGAGTTGCATACGGTTATATTTGCTAAGAATTTCCCATTTTAATCACATTTATGAGCATACAAGAACTAAGTAGTAAAATGGAGGAAAATAACACATAGCATGTAAAATATATGGATAACTAGAAAAATTTTAGGTAAATTAGGATTTCAAGAACTTTTTAAATATATTCATACTTCTTATCATTGTGCTAATAAATTATGCATTTCTTGCCTATTTTATACACAGGCTTTGACTTTTCTAAAGATAGAATGGTTGTATGTTTTAGGCAGCACGTAGTCCATTTCGTGGTTTTGTTACGTTTGCTATTTTGTCCAAACAAATCTCATAATTCATATTTTCGAATAATTACTATTGCCATATGTATTGTCGCATTTTAGATAATTTAAGTGTTACACAAGGTTAAATCAAATTTAGATTAAGCTAAATGGTAGGAAGGGTGAAAAAATTATGTTGACCGTATATAGCTTTGCAAGTAATGTACGAATTTATTTAATGGTTTCTGATTTCAATTTCAAATACATTTTCGAAAATTGTGGTCGAATGTATGCAGCAACAAATGGCAAGTGGAAATTGAAAGAACATTGCACGCAGCTGACCAGGACTTAGGGATTCGTATTCATATGCTGTCTACTTAACTAAGAATCTGACGACGAAGCATTCCCAGAAGTAGCGTGGAAAGCTGGAAATGCAATTGTATTCTCACTGGTCTCACAGACAAGCCTTGAGCATTGAACGGTTAAAACTTCGACCACTCGCAAGGAAAAACAGAAGTGCAGTGTCTTAATGAGAAAGACGCCGAAAACAAGCTTGATACAGAATTTTTCTGATTTCATAACGGACAAAAATATTACTCATGCCGATCTTGCTGCAAAGAGACAAATTAATGGAAGAGGAGAACATATTTGTTAACATTTAAACATTTTATTTATGGCGTGGACCAATTTTGCCAATAAAAACCACTTTAGCCACAATAAAAATTATTGGCTTGGAATGCAACTATTTTCATAATTATGATTTATACACTTTAAACTTCATTTAGCCCGCAATAGCATAGGTCATATTTCTGCTACATTAATATCCAGGTGCGACCTTAGACCGCTGAATGTTTATGTAAATTATCAGTGACTACTCAATGGAGCTGACAACTATTATAGGATACACTATGTATTTTGTTACGTGCATATAAAATACAATTATTCTAAAATGTCACCATCTTGCCAATTTTATTTACTGAATTTAATTACTCTGCAAAATTTTTGTTTCAAACTTGATTTGGCTTTTTCTAGCTTCATTTTCAACCAAGGTATCTAAAATGTAAATTTTTGTCCCATTTCATTTTAGATAAACACCCAAATTTAATATAAATTAATAAGGTAATAAAATATGCAAATCAAGAAAAAATGCACACATACTTATAATGTATGTCAGGGTGTATTGTACAATTCAAGAAACCAAAAATATAATATATGTATATATAGATATATATCTTGATATTTTCTAAAGATATATTGTATAATTTTTGTTAATGAGATATGCTACTCTTGCAGAAAACACGTCCGTCTTGAATCGTCATGTTTCTAGAAGAAATCACTAAGCCGAAAATTGTGTTTTTAAAATATAACACTGTTACTGAATTTCATTTCTATTCGCTGGAAAATTTTGCTCAAGCCAAGAGTGCTTCACTATTCATCAGTAAGATAAATTTAAACAGATTTCCTACGTTACTGTCAAAGACTGTTTTATTCAGATACCTGTAACTTTGTCACCAAACAGGCCGGTGCCAGCCCTTAGGCGGGGGGAGCTGCATATCGGAAGGGATTACCTTGCGTTGTCTGCTTTTTTGCCAAGTCTTTCTGTGTTCGGAGAAAGATGAGAGCTTTTCTTTACCTCGTTACATTTCTACACATTATTTCTAAAATACTACCAAAATTACATTTTATGAACGCATTTAAACACTATACAATATTAATTCTATATATACAAGTTATGTCATTAAAGTTCCTCCACCGAAAGAAAATGCACAACATACTTGCACATAATTACTGAGTTGCTGATTCTAAAATTACAAATATTAATTATTTCATTTACTCTGGAATTGACGGGGATCCAGGGACAGCTTCAACAATTTTGGAAATAATGCAGAAAAAAGAGGGACATTGAAGTATACCCCTCTCTCAGAAAATATAATCAGTTGGGAAATTAATTTTTATGGTTTTTATTATAATCCTCCTTATGTAGTATAGCTATTATTATAAATATATATTTAATACATATTGGGGGGGGGGGTAAAAAGATTAGAGAAAAGATTATTCCAAAATTATCTATTTTTGTCAATGTTCAACATTGAAAGTAGAGAAAGTATTGTATTACAATTAAAACTGTTCCTTTCATTATTCATCAATCCATTTATTCTTGCTACATGTTAAAATCTGCTTTCTTAATCCTTAACGAGGTTCTTAAAGTCACGTATAAAAGCTTCAGTGGTATACTGACAGTGGTGTGTGAGAAAAACAAATTAAAATGCCCATCTTATAGCTGCAAGTGTTTCCTCAATATTTCTTTTAAGAATATAAAAGTATAATTATCACACACTATTACACATATTGTAGAAAGTTAAACAAAAAAAAAAAAAAACTCAGTAGGGGAGTACGGTCTTGGCAGGGATCTAACCCCAGCCCTCCGCTCACGAGTCAGCTCCTTAACGACCTTGGGCATGGCTGTCTGAGCAATACTTGAATGAAAATTTTTGGCCGAAGTTTTAAACCGTTACCTACAGATCGAACATAGTTCATTGTAACGCTGGGTAACAAATTTTTGGTTCCTTTTTTAGTATTTATTGGATAAAACCAACGTGCTCGACACTAATATACTATTGTTTTTTTTTTTTTTTTCAAATATTCAAACATGTTCATATTTTATTGATTGTTGAATAATTTTATATTAACTTCTTTTTGTAGTAGTTAAAAGCGATTATTAATGGATGCCAGTTCGTTCTAATTTCATCATTATAAAGCTAAAAGTCTTCATTATTCGACATCTTTAACAAGCCATGGGCATAGAGTGGTATTCTGGATAAAATGCCTTCCCCTTTTTCGTGAATTTAATTAGAGTTTTGTGGTTTTAAATGCGGTTGATTATATTCTTTAAAATGAAAATTGTCCATATCTACAACTTGTAAATTGCCAGCAGACTTATTTTGTTATGTTTGTGAACATTACATCAGATCCAAACACGAAAAACAAAATTATTTTCGGAACAAAGTTCTGTGACGTTTACCAAGTTTATTTCTGTGTATCAATTAGAGACCAAAATGTTTCATTGGATCCTCATGTGTCTCGTGATGGATAATGGGATTGCTTTGGAAGGTTGGCAAGTGGAACAAGAAAGTGTATACTATTTGCAATTTCCAAATATGGAAAGTAATTTCAAATTATCACGACAACTGTTACTTTTGTATGGTGCACATTACACAATATAAAAGCACCAAGAAAATATATATATATATATTCCATATCGTAGCATATCGTTATCAATTGCTCCAGTACCGCATAACGGGGAACCACAAATTCTAAAACCACCGAAACATGCGGGAAGGAAAGTTGCTTATCTTCTATCCTATCGCAATAATGTCCGCCGGCTCTCAGTGCACGAATTGCAAATGGATTATGCTTCTGCCCTACGCCGCCTGAGTGACGAATTCCACTGCCTGGCTAGCAAGTATTTTTCACTCATATCACAAATCTTAGTTAAAAATTATGAAATTAAATAAACAAATTAAATTTACTCAGCACATCCTAGATCATTTTATCGAACATGCGTTGTTCATTTAACGAAATGGATTGAAAATCGAAAAGGAAATACTTGTAACTGGTAACCAGGAAAGGAGTGCGCTGTGCAATAGTATCATTAGATTAATTAGCCGATTTCCCCAAAATATTTTTAAAATCTGTTCATTGACTCATTAGCTGACAGATCTCCGCACCCATGAGTTAGAAGTTGATCTAATGTTTTCTTTACTTTTTTGTGACCGCTGCATTGAAAACCTTTTTCACGGACAGTTGGAAAGAGAGTAAAGCAGAATTTAGCCCTAGTAAGATATATCAGTAACAACATTGTATGTGATGCGTTTTTCATAAGCAGAAGAGAATGTTTTTGCTTGAATTGCATGTTTGTATAAGCAATATAGTATATGGTAACTGCAGGTTGAGTAGTAAATTTGTGAGATAATAATGTGGATTTCTATGATTTACTATAACGTTGGCATGTTCTGGTGTCCTTTTAAGCATCTCTGCACCATACCATGCATTACTAATACAGCTCAAAGACCATTGCCAATTATGGGCTATCTCACAAACCACTGCCAAAGGCTACATGAATTATTTATCCTTGTTTCCTCAAGTTACTCACATTCTAGTTTACATTTCTTTACCGGGTCTATGTTACCACCTATGTTTAAGAACCAATAGGCCCATTTCATAAGCATGTTTGACAGAGACGCCATTTCAGTCCTCCCTCAACCCCTGTACAATATGAACGCCACTCATGGAAAATTTAGTTTTCACCCAAAACTTCATTGATATGAAATGGCTTATGCCACTTTCAATGGAAAGCTAGCGTAATAGCAAATCATAACGGAACATAACACTGCAACGTTGCCACATTCAAAACGTTATACTTGTGGCTAGTGTACATGAAAGAAAGAGTAGAACAATGTACAAATGCAAAAAGGGGCTTAAGATATAAATCTTGTCCGCTCACGAACTATTTTACGCCTCGGTTGCTAGGCGTGCCTCAGTCGGCGGTTCCGGTATTTCGACACGGATACCCCCTTTGTCATATCCTTAAACGTTGCTTTCTGAAACTGTTTCCTGCTGGTCTCATGGCAATGTACATTCATTTGCGAAGAGTAATGAATTTCATGTGCAAGCGTTATTTTAAATAGAGATCAGCTCGTCATGCGCGTTTGGAATATATTCAGAACATATTGCGAAAGAGAGCATCAAAGTATCATCTCAGTCAAAATATAATCAACGTTAATATTAAATTTCAGCAAGAAGTGACCTAAAAATTGTTTAAAAGCCCGCATAACCACTCCATTTTTCAGGATTAAACTGAAGGTCAGCATTTTGTCTATGACTGCTTGCGTGCAAAACTACAGAACGTGGAATATTATGTTTGTTGAGCAGGTAAACTAAGTATCATTTAACCTAGAAGGCAGCGAGTTAACCTTTAGGCTTGTGTTAAAGCCATTAATCTGGAAAAAACACTTAACTAATTTTGTGAGAGGAAAATTTTTATAAGTGTATACAATGTTAAGTGTATACAATGTTAACAATGGTGCTTTTGATGCTGCAGTAACATTTAATGAGGGAATTCAGGTGGCTGTAATGGATAAGTTGGTTTGACTCCAAGAGTGTAGCAGTAGCAATAAGAATTTGTAACAATACACGACATATTAATATTGTATTTGTTCCTCTTTTCGTAAAAGAAAACAAGTAATGTCGCATAAGCTATAATTCCATATGCAAGAATAAAGAAATCTGAAGCAATAATCTAGTGAGATTCCCGCAGTCACGTAGGAAAAGAGGAAGTGTTTCTTTCGAGGAATTATCAACAGAGATCAAAGGAATAAAGGAACAAGTGGTGGAAATTTAAAAAAAAAAAAAAAAAAAAAAAAAAAAAAAAAAAAAAAAAAAAAAACTGGGAAAATGGAATGAATTTTCCTCATGCATCAAATTAAACAAAACTTCTCAAAATTCTGAAAACTTATGATGAGTATTTTAAGAGCGATAAATATAACATATTTCATGAACTTTTTTACATAATAAAAGTAAACGGTCAGTGGTTATGTACAGAAGGTAAACGATTGTACCATCTGCAACTATAAAGCAAAGGAGGACTGGGCTACTCATGTGATAAATTTGCAAGACAAGAGATAATTCATTCTTCAAAAAGGCGACAACTACTTATTGAATCAACTTCAACTTAATGTCAAAAACTTACATTGGTTACTGGCTGAAAGTGAAAACAACGATTATAATGAAGACGTTAAGAGTACTGTTGTAACAAAGAGGAAACACAACGCAAAGATAGCACCTAACTTGGTAACATCCACAAAAGTATCAGCGAGTCAAGGTGCAAAAACATGTGCACAACCTATACATTATGGTGTTGACATTTCAACTCCAAGCCAAGGTGCAATTTACAAATCAACTTTCAGAGGGGCTATTAAGCTAAAGGAGGCGATGATTAAATATTTGCATACAGAACAATAGTCCTTACATTTTGAATGCAAACAAATTCAGGGAAATGAGTTTCAGGTAGTGGCTCTTAAAAATGAAAAAAAAAAAAAAGAAGTAAAATTGGCTGCATTGCAATTGAAAAATGGAAAGGTCCACACTACTGCTGAAGGAATTGCTGAAGTACTTGACGAATAATTTGTGGAATGCAGTTAAATTTATTATTTACCGGTTAACACCGGTAAAAAGAAGGGGTTAATATTAGACTGCAAAAAATGTTTGCAGATAAGGGTATAGATATACCTCAACAAATCGGTTGTCAACATCATGTTCTGGACATGACACTCCGTTTGGTGATGATAAAGAAGTTAGTGAAAATACTCTTTCTCCAAACATTGAATACTCATTTGTGCCTCAACTGGTGAATAACTGTGAGAAATTGAGAGCACAGTTTGTGAACGGAACTTTAGGTGTACTCGATAAGCTAGGCTGGAGATATGATATGAAATTTCTGTATCATCTAACATGTGTGTTAGATTTTTTTGAAGAAAAAGGGCATTTCCCATTGATTAAGTTTCAGAAAATTCCAAATATCAGCAGATGGAATTGAAGAGCCATTCTTGCTCTACTTGCATTTATACTTATACCCCTACAACAAGTTCCACGGAAGAATGTTGGAGATTCATTTCGTATGGCTGGGAGACCTCTGGTTCAGCAATCAGATGTACAGTGTTGATGACTTGAGGAACTTGTCAGAAATATTACGATCTTACCAAAAAGCACTGCAGTCTTTGCAAAACCACTGAAAGTAAGGACCCTCTGCATTAAACGTACCAAGAAATAACAATACGCAGAACGTGCAATTAAAGTGATGCAGGAACTCTATAGTATTTCTAGAAACAAAGATAAAACACAGTTTCGATTTATCCTGAGCAATAAGCATTAATGGACATCGTTTCTACATAGTAATGCCATTTTTAAGTGTTATCAAATATCACGTAATATGCCATGTATGTAAAAATCAAGAATTGAACTTTTAATTTGAGGGTGATTATTCAAGTGATATTGTAATGACATGTCAATTCTTTATGTGTAGGCAAAAGTTCAACGAATTGTAGTACAGGAGCATGAGTTCGTAAAAAAAGTTTTAACCGAAAAACAACACAGAGGTAACATTTACCATTTAGAACGTTTTTATTAAAATTTATGCTTGCTTATGCAATTATTGTTATATAATTTACAAAATTACTTCAGATTTTGAGTGTATACTTAAAAAAATTGTTTAAGTGAATACACATTAAACTAGTTACACATACAATTATTGAAAACACAGTTATCAAATTTGAATGACGGGGCTGAAATTTCAATGGATCCAAAGAACATTTGGAAATTAGTAGATGAAAAAAAAAGTTGTAATAGTGTTTAACGCCCGTTTTAACTACTGAGACATCACAGGCGGTGGACACTGATGATACATGAGATGAAATGATAAACAGGGAAATATTTTTTTTTAAGGGAAAGAACGGTTCTAGGCCTAAGTTTTAGGTCTGCCTCCCCGGCATTTGTCATGTATGAAGACTGAGGAAAACCTGGAAAAAACCTCAGTCAGGGAGGACGGTCCTGTGGGAATCGAATCCCAGACCTCCCGCTCACGAATCCGCGCCTTCACTGCCTCGGCCAGCCGTGGCGATCGTAGATAAAGATGTGGAAGCAGTACCTTATTTAGTGTTGCCGAATGACGTTCTTGATTAATCTGCATGATGCTCAGGAATTATAGAGGGAGTACAGAGTGGGCTACACTGACCAGAAGACAAATGCAACGGATTTGATAAAACTTTACGACAATTTCACTGTGATAATGGGCTGTGATTGATAAAAATTGAACACTTTGTTTCGTTTCATTGGTCGATTCTATGAGATCACCAAACTGAAATAGCCATGCTAAACTTTGTGCTTTATTTTATAAAAGTTTAATTTTTATCATGTGCCTTTATCTTAAAAAACTATCTTATGTAATTTATTGAAATTTTGAACGCTGTTTAACTATGTTTAAGCGTTATTTCTGTGTAATGACGAATGCTACATTTTCCATAAAACATCAATATACATTGCTGAAAAATGTTATCAATTTTATTAAATTATTTTAAGAAATTATATTGAATAAACCAAGTGCAATGGAAGAAAATTCTTACGTGCAACTATTTTAGTATGCGTGCTTACAAAATTTCACATCAACATTATTTTATACTGTTTTTTTAAAAAGGTACAAATGTATATACATTTTAAAAAATGCTTGAACCACTTTTATCCAAAATACTAATTTTAATGCATGCTTCTCATATTATAGTTTGCACCATATCGAAACGTAATAAAGCTACAACAAATGCTAAGGAAGTTACGCTATTTTAAGTAAAGCAACGCACTTTGACATTTCCCCAAGAACGATTCTCACTGCGTTATGTATATGCATACCAGCCCTGTGCTAGATCGTGTCGCAAACAGAACAACACGCGTAGTTGTCACATCCAAGCTTATGAATATGTTTCTCCACTCCTGGGGCCTATCTTACATGTATAAAACAAATAATTTAGATAGGATATTAAGTCAATGTTGGACGTTTCCTTTTTTTTAGTATAGACTATAGCTTATAAATTTCCCTGCGAATTTCATTAGATGAAATTGTCTATTTTTGGAACTTTTTTTTTATGTATTTGCTTATTGGAGCTTTTCATACCCCGTTTAACTATTTTACTTACAGTCTGTTTAAAACATTCAATATTTCCTGTATTTGGCCTTTTTTCAATTTTTAACGACATAATTATACTATATAATTGTTTCTTACATTGTTCAATATTTTCATAGATCCTCTGATGGTCGAAATAGGAATATTGACAGAATGTTCTGCAGTGCCTTCATTATGTTCCACTCCACTAATATTTTCCCACGTCTCCACATAATATTTAGTCACAGTGTATCAGGCGAACATGCAGCAACAGCATAATACAGAGAAATGCAACACTATCCCACTCTACTGCATTGTTTTTCAACTGAATGACAGGGAAAACTGGCGTGCGTATTGAAAGAAAGTGGCATGTGATTGGACGAAGAAGACCTAACTCATATTTCTCTGCCCCACGTGTTCTCGCGGGCATGTCTTTGATGTTAAGACGTTAACGACAAAAGGTACATACATTTAGGAAATGTTACAAGATATCCTGTAGCAGTTGCAGTACTCTCTCTGCAATTACTCTATTTAAACGCTCAAAGAGTATCTCTTGGCGGGAGGAATGCGTTCAGAGAGTTCTTGAAAATGCTCAAAACTCATAGAATGTTGTGTAGAAGAAGTGATCAAAGGCTGCGTAGAAAAAAACTCAACAGCGCATTTTACTCCTCACTAAACGAAACTCGGAATATAAATGTGTTTTGCACCGCTAGGATTATTTTTTCTTTCTATTTGCAGAAGAAACAGATTTATCTCTCTTTTCTCAGAGCTTCACTTATTACGTTTCTCATGTAGTTTATAAACATATTAATGTCTATTTATTCTTTCATAAGTCGCTCGCTGAATATGTTTTTTTGTATCTCTTGACAATAACAATAAGTTTCCTCGCATTTAATTTATCTCTCATGTCTTATATCGTACTATTCTCGTCTGCAGAAAATAAGGAAGGGAAGCATAGAAATATGGCCTCAAATATCAATACCATTGCCTTGACTACAGAAGTTAAAAAATATAAGTAGAAAAGCTTTTCTTGTCGAACTAATAAAACATTCACTTACAGAAGAAATGTTGAAAGAGCTATTTTACTTTAAGCATCTTATGCTTTTAGTTCCTTTGTTAGGATTTAAACGGAAACTTCCTCTCACCATAAAATGATGAAATGCCGGTAAATATACAGCGACCAGTTTTTAGTAAATTATCATTCATTTATTTATCGCTTCGAAGATGTAGGACATTTGAATGGTATTTTCAACTGCTATAAAAACAATTTAATATTTGCAGATTGATAGAAGCATGGCACTTTAGACATGTTTTGGGGATCATTAATATGATTTTGGTTGATTAAGAGTCGACAAAATACAAATTTGTTAAGAAAAGATATAATTTAAAAAAAAAATAGCTTAGTATAAAATATTTGACGAATTTATTTGTAGATATTTTGTTTTAAAAAACCAACGTATTCGAATAGGCTGAGTTTATTACATTTTATGTATTGTAGTAGTAGACAGGTAGCAGTTTGATTGCTGTTTTATGGAGTTATTATCAAGGGTACCTCCCCACTGGTGGACAACAATGTTTCTCTTGCACGTAGGCGGATGTAATCTCAACGATATAAATTAAATTATGGCGACAGCTTTATCTCAAGGTTGTTTACTTTATTGCCGAGTCTTTCTCAGGGACCGAAGGAGCGTTTTCAGAAAACACACGAGAAGCACAAAAATCATTCTTTTATTATATACATGAGCGAACAAATACTTTACAGTCACGTTATGAATCACTCAGACTGGAAGGTATTTAGCGAAATTTAGAATTGTTATGCCGGCTCGTCGCATCACTTCCTACATCATACTCGTGAAGATGATTATATTTGTATTAACACCATGAAGTCCATACACTCCTGAATGTGACATGCCGGGGCTGTATATGGGTGAGTTTTCTCATCCTGCGGATAGGGAAGATATAAAACCCTGCATTTTACAACTATGCTCTAAACACTGTCCCCTGCGTCGTATCGATTTCGGCCGAACTGACTGCTATGTGCCTCTCTCCGTGTTGTGCCTCGTGTTGCACTGTGCGCAGGCTGGGCTTTAGCGGTGAAGGTCCGCGGTTCAAACACTGGCCCATGAAAGTAAACTTTTTTATTTCTTGGCACGGAAGAGAGAAATAATGATTATTCTGTGATATTTATTAATATAAAATTTTGATTATATATATTTAAATTAATTTACAAATTACTGTAAGAATCTGCTTTATTGAACATAATAAGTAAATGCGAATATACATTAATAAGAAAAGGTGAACATAAGGCATGGAATAATATTTTACTGTTTGAAGCTATTCTTGCATACAAAAAAGAGTAGTTCTGGACCATATGTACACAGTAGATGAAGGTAAACAGCCTTATAAGATGGTCTGGTGAATGCGGCGGGTCATTTGAGAGCACTTGCATTTTCCATTGAATGTAAAATGCAAGTTTACCTGGTTACCAATCCGCAGGACTTTTGTTTGATTTGTTTTATTTATGGACACTCTTTAACATCTCAGGTCATCAGCGTCCCATTCAATTCAGGGCGTGAAACGGCCGACATATTTTGCTCAGAGGCCTCTTCTTTCAGACTTTAGGTTCTTTATCGTGCCGTAAATGTACGACATGGGACCCACGACCTAACTTCCCTTCCGAAGGAAGTCATACTTAGGACTATTAAGCCTGAAAAAATCCATCGATCGTTGCCGGAATTGAACCGCGAACTTGGGATTATGAGGCAAGTATAGTTACCGCTAGAGCACCAGGACCGACATGCACAGCATGAGAAGACTCTCCCGGTATATAACTAAAGACAGAAAAATAACAAAGCACTTAAATATATACAGAATTATTGCTCGCTATAAGTCGAACAAGAAGACAAGTGAAGGTGATAAAAATAAATGTTGAATCTCGAAGGTATAATGCATGGGAACATTAAACAAGCAACAAGAGAGAGAAATAAAACAACAAATTTAAATGTATTAATTGTTTAATGTTTCCATGCATTACATTAACTTCGAAATTCAATATTTGTTGTTATCATCTTCACTTTGTCTTCTTGCCTTGGAATGACACAGTTGTTCGACATATAGCGAGCGATACTTCTGTGAACATTCAAGTGTTTATATATGTACACACACATACAATATGCATGTACATCTGTGTGTATGTGTGTGACTGACTCGCTCTTAGGTACATTACATAATGTGGCGCTTCACCATGCAATCATGATTCACCTTCTAATTGCCTTTCACTCTCAACAAGCGTTTACAGTGTCATTAAAGGAGTTAAGGGCTTTCCCTTTGCTCTGGTCATTTCTTGTATTTGTACAATTTTTTCTATTTTGCCATCTTCCACGAATTTCGTGCATACTATATTACAACTTAAGTTTCACATACATAAGTTTTACATCTATATAATAGCATACATTTAATTCAATATTATAAAATAAATCAAAAGATTTACATGTTAACAAAACAGGGATAAGCTGCTAAATGCAGTTTAATGTTTCAAAAATGAAAATGAAAGAATTAAAATCAAGCCACACGATTAGTTGGCAGTCCGCCTCCATGGTCAATGGAAATTTTGAATAAGGTTAGCTGGCATTCGTGAAAATCTACTGGCATATCGACATGCCAGAGACATCTTTTAGGACTGCCACAGATGGCCTAGGTCGTTAAGGCGCGCTTATGAGCGGGAGGTCTGGAGTTGGAATCCCGCCAGGACCGTCCTCCCTGACTAAGGTTTTCCAGGTTTTCCTCAGTCCTCATAAATGGCAAATGCCGGGGAGATACCCTAAACATAGGCCTGGAACGTTTACTTACTTAAAAAAATCCTTTCTCTGTTTATCATTTCATTTCATGTATCATCATTGTCATCTCATGTATCATCATTGTCATCGCCCGAGATGCCTTAGTAGTAAAAACGGGTGTTAAACACCATTTAAAAAACATCTTTTAGTACAGAACCGCATTGATCACCAAAGTTTCCTATGTATTACTTTGTACGGAAAAAATGGAAAGGTTAATTTTGCATTTACAGTTATTGATTAAAATGTAACATAATTTAAATATAATTACAAATTTTAAATCAAACACAGAAATAATTATGGCAATAGTAATGTACAGAGTACAGCTACAAGTAGCACAAT
Source organism: Metallyticus violacea (assembly GCA_030762175.1). Taxonomy (NCBI): domain Eukaryota; kingdom Metazoa; phylum Arthropoda; class Insecta; order Mantodea; family Metallyticidae; genus Metallyticus; species Metallyticus violacea. Next base: position 95,576,644 of record CM060846.1, on the reverse strand, counting down.
ATCTGTAAAATTAACCGGCATATTTTTCAGGATAGTACTGGAAATTATCAAAGCATTCACTCCCGGTGGTATTCTACTTCACATCTTGAGAAATGAACAATTTACTATCAGCTATTAATAGTTTATAACGGGTCATCGGCAAGTTTCTCCGCACTCGGATTATGTCTATCGCACAGAGAAAGTTGGTATTCCTACATTCCGGACATTGCTTCCTTCGAAATCGGTTTTAGTAGGTAATCCGCCCACTGTTGCTAAGGTTTGGACTTTGGAGTGTGTGCTTGCCTTGGTATATAAGTGAACACAATACGCCCGGCCCGCGGTCAGTGCTGCCACCCGAATTCACTTCCGTAGTGGAATCTCGGCTACACAATGGATATAAAGCGACTTCTCGATATCCTTTATCTTTAAATTTAATGAAATTATATTAAGTAATAACATATAATGGGCATAACTAGCAGAGACACAAAAATTATGTCAAAGGATAAAGTGTTAATGTATTTGTTTAATGATCAGTAGAACTCGATCTGCATTGTTTGACCACTGCCTGTGCCTTAAAATATGTGTGTACTTGTACTATGTTGACGTCAGGTAGGATAGCGAAACATTCCGCGACTATGCTATAGACTTGTCAATCAGCTAATGATGCATGCCATTCACCCATTTCTGTGCAGTGCACTGTTGTAAACAAATCGGTCAATCATACCAAAAATAAACATACCTAAGTTGCTCTTACTTTTTGAGGAATTTATCAATGAGCATTTGATTAAAAATGGAGCAAATATATAACACAGTTATTGTACTTTAAGATATTGAGAAACAAGTGATAACTTGAAGTGTAAATAATGATTTGCAGTTAACATAATTTGAAGAAGGACCTCTCCAAGATAAGGAGAGGACATCCACTGAAACTCGATGTGTGAGGTGCCCAGCAGCTATCTAGACTCTACTCGCAGCGTCGTAGCAGATTTCTGTTCTGCTAACTACAGCACACATGCTTAACATAGCGTGCTGTTGCTTTTCTGAATACGTAGCGTCAGGCTTGAGCTTGCTCGTGCACACGTCCATCACACCATTGTTGAGGAGTTTCTATATCTTGTAAGATGAAAATCATAAAATTATTGTTAAAATTAAAACAGTTAAAATCTCCCGGGCTGTTTTGCCGTGGTCAATGGTTTGAATTACTACCATAGCTTTCACGAACTACTTCGGTTGGCATCTTCAGTGGACGATGAACAACACCTAACTGTTAACAAGACGACAGTATTGATCCGTTTCTGTCTGGCTTTAGAGGACGATCGATATCACGTGTGAGGAAGTGGAGGGGGGAGGATGGAGGGGTGGTAGTTGCTTGTTTTTAAGAACCCGTTTCCATGTGCTACTTGGATGATATCCGCCATCTCTATTAAAGTTGTTTGGATGCTGTTGTATTTCCAATGTTTCCCTCCTGGCTAGATTGAAAAAGCCTTGAGTTTCTGATACCACTTCTGTTATATTAAAGTATATACCATGGCATTAATTTATTGCATGTTCTGCTACTGCCGGTCGTTCGGGTTGATTAAGGTGCAGATGTCGCTGATGTTCCTGCAATCGTTTTTAATCGATCATCAGGACATGCCTAAGTAAACTTTGCCACATTCACATGTTATTTTATAAATTCCCGTGGTGTCAAGAGAATGCCTGGAGTCTTTTGCATTATTAAGCATTTGCCCTAATTTCACAGTTGGTGTGAAGATTGATAGTATGCCTTTTTTCTTTAATATATGTGCTATACACAGTCATAGAAGACGTTACTGTGCGCATAACTTGTGCGTGCAGCTTTATGGTGCCACCAGCCGCCTTTGGATTCAGCCACTGCGGGCACGGACACTAAAATGTTCCTGAAGGGAATTTCTTGACATATTTTCAGTGGCACGTCAAATAAGGACTTGGGCATGCTATTTTTTAAGAACTATCTAAAGGAAACTTCTTCGGGGTCAGAAACAGAAACTGGAAAACAGAAAGTTCATTTACTCATCTTAAAGGAGCTGAAAATTAACAGCTGTAGTAAAAGTCGAAAGATTTGTTTATTTGATTTATTTATGGAAGCTCTTTAACATCTCAGATCATTAGCGTCCCATTCGATTCAGGGCGTGAAACGGCCGATAATTTTTGCCAGGAAACTTCCTCTTTCAGGCTTGAGGTTCTTTTACATGCCGCAAATCTACGACACGGGATCCACGGTTTTTCTTCCCTTAGATGGAAGTCATACTTACGACTTTTACTCTCCAAAAATTCATCGATCCTGGCCGGGATTGCACCCGCGATCTTGGGTTTAGAAGGCAAGTATAGTTACCACCAGGACCGATTAAAAATACCCGTTAGATGAATGAGATCCTGTTTAAGTTGAGAGCACTGATATAGACCTGAGTAGTCAAATCGATTGCTAGCCACGCATTCTGTTGAACAAACCCCTGCGTTATCGACGACAGAAAGTTGAACAGAATGCAGGGTATTTGTTAGAGACAAGACGAAAGTGCCATTTCAGTCAAAAGGTAATTAATGAATATGGTCTGAGTGGGACGTAATACAGGAACCAGACTAGTACACACTTCAGTCAGGATGCCTCTCTTATGTAGCAAATATCACGTCAATAAACGCTTTTTATTTTAAGTAATCGAAAGGGTATCTCTCTGTACTGCATGCTACAAACATTATCAAAGGGGAGAATACTTTACAGACATAGTTTCCTTTTAATTGGTACTCAGACAGGGCATGTAGTTTTTATTGTAATTTAGCCAGGTAGATATTGTTTTGTTAATATTGCAGCAAACAAGTGCTTTTCATAATGCAAACGTTGGGCTACCTCTTCAACGTGTACTACAATTATCTGAAGTATTCTAAGCTAGAAAATGCTTTAATGTCCTAAACTACGATTATTGGTACATTTAAACGCTCAAATAGTACCCTTTTGATAGGGGTAAGATTAGAGAGCTCTTGGAAGTGCTTCAGGTTAATAGATTGGTCTGCATGGCAGCAGATCAAAGGTACTATGTGTAATACCAAACCTACAGCGCATTTTACTCTCTGTCTTTTGTTAAACATAGAATATGTTATGGTATTCTTCCCACTACAGAATGCATTCAGAATCAGATTTGTCTTTATTTCCTTCTTTTATTATTATTATTATTATTATTATTATTATTATTATTATTATTATTATTATTATTATTTGGTTTATACCCTCTTTAACATCTCAGATGATCAGCGTCCCATTCAATCCAGGGCGTGAAACGGCCGATAAATTTGTTTCAGAGGCCTCTTCTTTCAGGCTTCAGGTTCTTTTAAGTGCTGTAAATCTACGACATGGTACCCACGGCTTTTCTTCCCTTCCGAAGGGAGCCATGCGTATGATTTTTACGCCCAACAATCCATCCAACCTGGCCGGGATTGAATAGACACTTTTAAAAGTATACTTTTGAAAATACACCAGCCAGTGACGCAACCCGCACTATACTTGGTCCTTTCCCTTCGCCATGTTTCGTGGTAGTTACCAGTTGTCTTTAATACTTTTTCTTATGCACAGGCGACTTTAGTGCAGTAGTCACACCTCCTTTCGCTAACGGCAGCGGAGAAAACCGAAACTCATTTTGGGTAATGTGACTTCAACACCTATAGGCAAATAATTACCGTTTTCACCATGTCGATCTGATAGCTTAGTTGGTTAGAGCGCATTGGTACTATTGGGAGGGTAGTGGGTTTGATCCCACCAGCGCCTAACTCTTCTTTTTTAATCTTTATAATTTAAATACACTATTCCAATATAACAAATGTTACTTTTTATGTTAAAACTTATAGTGTTAAAAAGAGCATAGGTTGCACATTTAGGTTCGGTTAGGTTAGCTTAAGTTTAAAAAAACAATATATACCTACTTATAATGCTAAAAGCATATGCCTTCTTTCCTTTGATCATTATTTACCTTACGTGTTATAGTGGATATCCCTAGGGGCTAACTTTTTATTTTAATCTTCATAATTTGTCTGCATTGTTCCAATATAATTATGTTACTTTTTATGTTAAAACTCACAATGATAAAAGGTCGCATTTGCAAATTTGACTTAGGTTAATTAAAAAATACCCAAAACTTTAGTGTTAAAACGTATGGCCTCTCCCTGATGATGATGATGATGATGATGATGATTATTATTATTATTATTATTAACTTTACGTGTTACATTGTTATATTACAGTTTCTTATTTCATTTCGCTTTATACTGAATGTTATTAACTATTAACATGCATCCTAAAAATGAATTTTGCAAACGATTGCTTCTTTCCGTGGGTTATGACTGTTCCATCTGCCTGCATTTGTTGCGAACTACCACTCGGTTTTCCCCGCCGCAGCTTGTGAAAGGAGCCGGGACTACTGCACAAGAGCCGTCTCTTTGTAAAGGTTAGTTCTTTGACTCTCAGATCAGTCTTAACCAATGTTTCATTCAGAGTGTGCAGGAGTGTGTAATGGTTAGATATTCACTGCGTTACTTTGTGTGTAACTTGACGTACACGTAGTTCAGAAAATTGTGTACCAAAAGAATTTAGACCATACACGTCCTCACATTCCTGTTTCAGCAAAAAGATAAACAAATAAATATTTTAAAAAATATAACATTACGTTTAGGGAAAAACTTTACTAAAACAGGTTCTGTAAATGGCCGTAAAACAATAAACAAATCATGTACTTAAGAAAGAAAAGCTTGCAAAATAAGAGCTGTTTTTGAACGTAGTCTTCAAAAAGCCCTGAGATGTCTAGCACAGCAGATAAAAATTTCTGCACTATCAAACAAGTAGTAAAATTGCTAAAACTAAACGTACGGAATTGCAGTAATTAAATCGGTTACAGTTCGAAGGTTGCAACAAACGTCTTTCCTTTTGTGAAAAGATTATAAGAGAAATTATCACGTTGCTTTTATCAATGAAGCGTGTTTTATTTTCATGATCACATGATATCACAGAGTAAAAGGTGCCGGGCTTCAGAGCTGCCACAAATCATGGGCTAGAATACGAAAAAATAGATTTCTAGTGTGTCATTATTAGCCAAATTTAATTGTGCTATTTTTCTTTGAGCAAGGTACACACATGATATTTTCGGGACGTACTAAAATATGAGAAAAGTCTAAGGGAGTACATTCAGCACAGTTCTAACGCTAATTCATCCATGGCAGACTTTCTCGCATATTTGGCCGCGGAATTATAATCAGTGGTTAATGGCTCTGCTCTTTCCTCAGACAGCAATTTCTTTCTCTGGGGAACACTGAAACATGAAATGAATGTAACTAATTCTGGATCACTGGAGAAACTTGAGGAAAACCTCCAAATGGTAATTAAATCCATTAGCGCAAAGGAAGTGATAAGTATGAATGATAGTTTCGTAAGAACACGTGGAAAGTGTTACACAGAATATGAACTTTAGCAACCACTGTGAGGGTTATGTTCTATAATATGTAGCAAAGTGAAGTTTTGGGACGCCTAGAGATCACGGATGTGGATGCCGGCGATAGTGAAATCACGCCACTGGCTGACCGACTTGCAAACCAGTGGTTTTATAGTAATTCTCTGTGGTTTTTAACTTAGGTTTTTTATTTTTTCCATAATTAAATTCTGAATATTTTTAATCTACTAGCAAAAGTAACCAACTTCCTTTCATTCAATGTGCCTCTCATATCACGATCTTTTTCTTGTTCGAAAAGAAAAAAATCCACTAAGAATGATACAATCCACGCATTTAAAAAGTTATTTCAAAATATCTGTAAAAGAGGACATTTCGTTTCCGGCAGCATAAAGGAAAACTTTGGAACTTAGTTGAAAAAAATTGCGTGGAATAAGAAACATTTTGTTTGATAACGAGAAGCCCCATTGTTCTGTACATACTCGTGACTGTTTATCCTTTTGTGTCGAAACACTGAATTCTTGTGATGTCGAAAAGTTTTTTATAATAGAAAGAGATTTTATTGACAAGCAAAATTTTTTATTTTCATAATCTACAAAGCTGTAGTGTTATTTATTGAGTTTGAACTATTTACTGCTTGTAAGCGAGTTATGAATGAGACAGTCCATATTTCGTTTTATTACTAAAAATTATTTTGTCTAAAGCGGCACATTGAAGTTATTATGAGCTGAAAATTATTTGAAAACAATTTGATTCTTTTTCCTCCACCCCTACGTATGCTCACAATTGCATATGGCACTTAAGGCGACGACAGTTTGCGACCACAAAAGCCTCTAATTCGAAGAAGGGCGTTGATTTCTTAACGATTACTTAGGGACAGGGTCTTTAAATAATATCAGAAATGAGTTTCTCATATGGGCATTCGATAGTGCTTGATTTCCGAGTTTCGAACTGAAAATAAATATACATAGTAAAACTTAGTTGGAGAATCATATCTCTTTCAACTTTTGAGCGCTGGTATTATGCCTGCACCTTCGATAGGTACGAGGCACATTCTAAAAACTACCGACCTGACTAATAAAACGCAAAAATTAAGAACTTTTTTAATTTTTCAAAATATTTACATTGTTAATTATTACATATAGTACAAAGACTTTGCAACTTTTTAATACCCACAGTAAAATAAAAGTTGTCCAAATGTGAAAAATAAGTGTCTGTCTCATCATTTGATGTGCTTCTTCGTCCACCCAGCAATTTCTTAAGATTTGGGAACAAAACGTAATAGGTGGGAACCAAATACAGCGAATATGGAGGATGAGCAAGCACTTGGAAGCGAAAGTCATGTAGTTTTGCAGCAACAATCCCAGAGCTGTGTGAAGGCGCATTACCGCGATGAAAGAGAACTTTATTTTTCTCAAGGTGTGGACGATTAACCTGAATAGCATCCTTCAAGCGTAATAATCCCCGGTGATGGTTCTGCCCTTCTGGAAATAGTGTAGGAGCACCACACCACGAGAACCTTAGAAAACCGTAACCATGACATTTCCTACAGATGGAAACGTTTTTGTTTTCTTTGGTGCACTTTCACGTGTTAATACCCACTGTTTGGACTGCTCTTTCGTCTCTGGCGTGTCGGTCCTGGTGCTGTAATAGTAACTATACTTGCCTTCTAAACCCAAGGTCGCGCGTTCAAACCCGGCCAGGATCGATGGATTTTTCGGGCGTAAAAATCCTAAGTATGGCTTCCTTTGGAAGGGAAGTAAAGCCGTGGATTCGTACATTTACGGCATGAAAAGAACCTCAAGTCTGAAAGAAGAGGTTTCTGAGCAAAATTTGTCGGCCGTTTCACGCCCGGAATTGAATGGGACGCTAATGACCTGAGATGCTAAAGAGCGTCCTTACATAAAACGAATCAAAGTCTCTGGCGTGTAGTGATGAATCCATGTTTCATCTACTGTTATGAATCGTTGGAGAAACTGACAGTAATTTTGTTTAAACAAGTGTAAACACTCTTATGAAACCTTCATTCCAGTGCGTTTTTGATCCATTGTTAACAAACGCAGCACCCGTAACAGAAAGCTTTCTCATACCGAAAACTTCGTGTAAAATGTAATGGACACGACCCATCGAAAGCTTTGAAATGTGAGCTAACTCGCGTACCTCCAATCGGCGATAAGTAGGAGAGGCGTTCTAAAAGTTCTCAGTCTGAGTCATTGGACTAAATATATTCATCCATTTTCAAGCAGACCATGTTGAAATGTTTTAATTTTTGCCACAATCTTGTCGGTCGTAGCAGTTTGGGACACCCTGAGCGCTCATCATCTTGACTACCTTTAAATTCAGCAGTCCACTTTTTAACAATCGAAAACGAATGGAAAGAATACTTTAATGTGGAATCTAACTCTTTTTGTATTATTATTTGGGTTAAAGCCTTCAAAACTAAATACTTTACTACAGCCCATATTTCAGTTTTATCCGTTTTTTAGAAAACGTTAACACTAATTGGTTTACAAGATCGTCATAAACAAGTGACTACACTCACGTGTCTGTAACTTTACAGCGCGTCATCTAAAGGATGATATTTAACAACTATCATAGTAATATTGACATCTTCATGACATCTGTGAGACAGGCCGTCAAATACTACAATACCCCCTTTATATCTGTGGTACATAACAGACGAAAGTATCGTCTCATTCAATAAATTTGCTGATCAATGTATAAATGTATAAACTTCGCTTTCTTCTTTCGCTCTATTAATCTTCCTCCGTTTGTAGGACTTACAACCCCTGGGACTTTGCACCAATGCCTAGGACATATGCCTGTTGGAAGCTATTTGCTCTGGACGCACTTTAATCATGAACACAGGAGGGCTCCGTGAATGGCTCTTCAATCTTATGTCAACCCACCTTGATAACATGGCATTTGCCTTTCCTTGAAATCGGCCGCAGGATTTGAGCGTTACCGCCTTAGCCAAGCCGCTCGTTGAATGGACATACAAACTGTCGAAAAAGATACATAACTAATCTAAGTAAAATGTTATCAGAAAAAAAAGCTGTTCATGATCAGAACGCGGATTTTATATATATAAATTGGCAAGCAATATGCACCAAAATTCACGAACTAGGAACCTAAAACACCAGCAAAATTCAACAAATAGCTGCTTAAAACGCTTCGATGAATAGGCACAAAAATTAAGATATCGGGAATAAATCTTTAAAACAGAATGCTATATTAACTTTTAGCTTCCAATCAACTCTCACTATTTTATACAAATGGTTGTGATGGAGTTATGTATCGTGTATTTTTCAAGTTTTTTGATAAGTGGAACCTGATCTATTGTAATACAAAATATTTTTGTTCTGAAAGAAATTTCTTTCTACCTCACACGAAACAGTAGTACAAAAATTCATTTCAGCAATTTCTTGTGATTCAAGAAGTACTTAAGCCGAAGTTTCTGAATTACCCACTAAAATATTTCTGATAAATGAAATAATTTTTCATTCTGGATTACGCTCAAGTACACGCCGTAGTTTGGCCTGCGCTACCTGGCGTTTCATCTTAAGATTTTGGAAATCTGCTTAGCAATAGCGAGGGTTTCAAATAAAGTATCTCTTGGATCCAGCTTTGTGATCACGTACGTGATTCCGATGTAGGCCAGGTGTTGAAAGTGCTGCCTTTGTTTTCCTTCACAGAAGCTGCCTTCGAATCATTAAATTCCTTAATTTTCTAAACAACAAAAATTTTCATTTTAAGCACAACACTTTTATAGTATGTTTTGTTGTAAGTTTACTAGATTTTAGTGTGTTGTTTGGTTTTTAATTTTACATTAGTTTTGCGTAAGTGCGATTTTTATTAACACTACACGTTAGCGGCAGATTTTTGAAAATATATAATCTTCCGAATGACAATCACATGATTTGCTTAATATAGTGCTACTTCCAGTCAGGAACCAGCTAGTCAGAATAAGTCTGGTGGCAAAGGGATACTTGGCAATATACTGTTGAAGGTCTGTATCCGTGAAGGGTTTCAGAACAGCAGTAATACTCATGGGAAATGTTCTCGAATGTATTCTGCACTCTGGGAAGTCCATGTGCAAAAAGCATGTAAGATGTGTCATTTTGGGGGGGGGGGGGGGGAAGCCTTCAAACTTTCTCCAGCTTTCAACATGTATCCATCTAGTAAAGCGTTTTCTCACTACTATAATCAGTTGGCCACACAAAAACTAAAGAAATTATAGAGTATCAAAGGAGCGTTCTGAACAGAATGTGAAGTTTATACATTCTTGAACAGCAGCTAATGAATTGCAATCAACAAAATGAGAGTAAAACAGAAGTTCTAATATTCGCTGAACCTATGCAATACATCACTGGTGCTTTAGTGGAAAAAACGTATTTTCCAGTACTCTGCAAGCAAATCGATATGGTATCCTGGGATCGATGCTGAGGTTTCCTAAAATCACATTGGAAATGTGTAATATCCGCAGCGATCCGCGCTAACTCAGAAGAAGCTACCGCCAAATGTTTCTCTAATATTTTGAACTATCTACAAATGAAGGTGTACACTAAACACAAGGGAAGTCTTCCAATAAACAAATGAATAAAAATGGCGAAATAGCATTAGTACCTACATTTTCATGGAATGGCTGCAATAACCTTTCCTCGTGGGAAATGTTTATTTTATTTGATTTTTCAAGAAGCAACCTGAAAACTAGATTCGAAACGTAATTTGCCGCGATCCAAATAATTTCCATCCGTCCTGAAAGATGGATCAGTGTCAATCCAGTGCTTCAACAGCACGCTTTTACAGTTTTCTCTCCTGAGGCATTTTCTCCCTGAAAACAAATGTGCTCAATTAAAGTACTAAATACAAAAATATCCTTAAATATATGACGATATTCAATGCATCGTTTGCTGGAATAATATTTCAGTTCGGAAGGCTAGCGTCAGCTTATCATAGGGCAATTGTTGCTACTGGGAAAAAAGGCTCAAGTTGAAAGAAAGAATGACAATGCATTATAAAATGTCAAACCGTATTGTCTGGGAAAAGATATCGGCATGTAAAACTCTTTAGTCAGGTGCAAATCAAGTCATTTCGGTTGGGTACACAATAAGAATTGCACTTACCTTTTCTTTTGGTTGTCTTTCAGGTTTCTTCAAGGACATTAGCTGAACTCATTCAGGTCACATAGAACCCTTAACAAGATCGGCTAATGTGCTTTCTGATAAAAAACATTTTTTTTTTTTAGAAATTCAAATCGTCTAAATTGCCTAAAAATACTTTTATGCACAAACAATGCGAATAGGCACAAATGTATACAATAAGTACTATAAAATACGGTTTTAGCTTTTCGATAACAGGAAATGTGTTTATAACTTAAACACAAAAGTTTTTTAACAAAATAGACAAATAGGGCAAAATCTGTCTGCTATTCATGACGTTTTGGTTAACAACGGGTTCTTCCTCTTCGTTAATGGGCACAGCTTTTTGTGCAGAAACGGAACATACACAAAATAGTCCATAGGTCAGTTGACAAGGAAGTACTATAGATTTAATTCAAAATAGATAATATATTTTATTAGAAACAACTTTACAAACATTTTATGATCTAAATTATGTACGCAAAATGCTCCATTGCCATTGTGACATTTATCACAAATGTTGTCACAAATATTACTGGCGGGAGGTGAAGTACGTTTTAAAATTCAGACCGGGTTTGCCCCTTTAAATGTTCCATAACACGAACTTTCTTTGAAGTATATCTTTTAATATTCTGCATACTGAAAATACCATTGCAGTAAGATGTGTGTACCCAAGGTCATTCAATGGTGCACCCTTAGAAAGAGGGAGAAAGAGAGCGCTGAACAGGCAGATATGTCCTATTCGGAAAACATCGGAAGAATTCGCTGACGTTGGGTTCACAATGCTGCCTTCATGTTCAAGTTATGCCATAAATAGAAAATGCGTTTGCTTGGGCCATGTGACGGATGAGTGGGCAATGCATGTGCCTAGTAATAAGAAATACAAAGTTCGAATCCTAGCCGTGTTTACTTTTTTATTTGTTATATTTTTCAAATAAAATAATAGTTTTATATAAGGTAATATTTTAATGGACAAAATATGTTTGAATTTTAAGGCATTTAAGCTCAAACGCACCAACGTAAATTAATCATTTTATTTTTAAAAATAAATGCCACATAACAAATATTCTAAAGTGTAAAACTAAAAGGAAAATATAAATAGTCTTTATTTAATTCTTAAAGAATTATAGGATTCCTATTTATTTTGAAAACACAGATTACTTTCTTTTTTCAGAGTATAGACGCCTTAAAATTCAAATAAACCTTTACAATCAGGAGATGCGTTATCACGAGTGTACTAAATATTATTTGAACTTAAAAATAAATAAAAACAATTCATGCATATGTGAAATTCGAACTTCGGTAGCGCTCACTGTTAGATATAAATACTTGACTATCAGCGTACATCTGACATGGAGAACTCGATGTGACAGTAAGACCCACTCGCAGAGACATGCCATGAATCGAGCGCAGAGCCGAACAGAGAAATTAACACTTCGAGAGTCTGCCTATTTTTTGTATTACAGTGTACCACGCCTGTAGTTAAATCTTTCATTCAAAATGTTTCCCACTACCAGTCTTTATTGAGGCAGGGAACTATTTTTGAAGATTTTTCCATTTCTAAGATCACTTTATAAAGCATTCCGGGTAAATTTCGGAGTTAATAATTTTGCAACAATAAATAAATAAACAACCTAAGAATAAAATAAAAAGTACAACGAGCCCGCTAATGTACATTTCTCAAATAGTCGCACTTTATTCTATCTGCCTTTTCATGGGTTCACAGAAACGTAATGAACACATTTGTGCCTGCACACTTTTACATTTAGATCAAAAGTTAATTCGTTAGTCTTTTGTGAAGCAGCATCGCTTTCTCCTCGTATACAGAAATCAGGGGTCTATCAGGTTCATTATTATTTAGGACCTGAAACACAGTAAGCCTATATGGTCTGGACTTTGAACTTTTTATATTCTTTATGGGCTTGTTCTAGCTGCCTTAAAAGGGGCTTTTCGTGCTGATTTAGTAGGTAACTGTATAAAAATCTGCTTTACAGATGTGAAGGGCTTCTTCAGTAATAACAGATTTTCAGGCTCAAGTGATTGAGATAGATACATTATGATTGGAATCTATGAGGGTAAATCAAATATGAACCGTATATTATAAAAATATATTTATTCTTGCCATATGCAATTACAAAATAAATTATGTTACTTTTCTACATGGTTTCCTTCAAGAGAAATCCATTTTCTACATGAATGGGTAGATTTTTTACTCCCTCATCAAAGAAAGGAGATGGGCGCTTCAACAGCCAATTCTCGACCTGTGAGTCGTCACTGAATCTTTTCCCCCCAAAGCCTCCTTCAGTGGCTCGAACATGTGGTAATCCCAAGGAGATAAATTGGGACTGTAAGGAAGGTGTTCTAGGGGTTTCCAGTGGGAAAGTTTTGATTGATCCCGTGTTATGGCTGTTGTATGTGATTCCGCGTTGTCATGAAGCAGGACAGCACAAATGGATTGCCGGCGTCTTTTGTTGCGATAGCAGGCGGTTCTCATGCCGTCCAACAGTTTGTAGTAATACGTCGCTTACACAATCCTTCGTTCTGGAAGGAAATTGATAAGTAACACACACCTTTGCAGCCACTGTCACAAAAACTTTTCCTGCTGACAGGCGAGTTTTAACTTTGATAGAAACCCCTTCCACTTTCCTCCACTCCTCTCTTATTTTCGGGTGTGTAATAATGTACCCGTGTCTCATCACAGATCACAATTAGGGTCAAAAACTGTTCACCTTCTTGAAATCGATCCAGAAACCTCTTGCTGATGCCCTTTCGAATATTTTTATGTTCCTTAGTGGAGAGGAGTGGGATCCATCCTGCCAACACTTCCAAAATACAAGTTCTTAAGAAAGAATGGCCTGTCGTCCTGAGTGACGCTCGTCCGTGACTTTCATTTTCCCTGCATCATGACCACTGAGGAACTTTTCGTGTCAGTCATACACTCGGGTTTATGAAAGCATAGCTTCTCCAAACTGTGCTCCAAGTCTGGACAAAATCTCCGTGGTTTTGAATCCTCCGTTGGTTAGAAAACGGATGCTGATCCGCTGCGCAACGGATGGTGCTCAGACATAACGCTTTAGCAATGAAACAATCAATGCGGAAGTGTCCGTTGGATCGCTCACCCCCACACATCCCCACCTAACTATCATTGTAGCTCTGACCCTCTCCCCCCTCTTTCCTATCCCAAAACGATCGTCGTATTCAAGTCAAACATATATTTTCGAGTTTGACTTACGATACTTGGAAAAGGACCGGAATTACTGTAATAAAATGACTGCAATTTCCGCCATGTTTCCACCAGTTCTGAGTTGCATAAAGACGTTCTTTTTTATATAACCTGTAATTTATTGTGTTCTCGTTTACAGTAAAATATAACATTTTTTCGTGTGAGAATTTGGAGTTTTTTCTTTCTTCCATCTGAAGTTTTTTCTTTGAAAACTATTACTGAACAGCATTTTATCAGTAACATTACATTTATTTACAGACGCTAATAAGAGATTATGGGAAAATAAAACGATCAACGCAGAAGGGACAGATGTGCTACACTTAAAATTCCTTTTTACTTTTCTCTCAAATATACAATCTTGTCACAAGCACGCTTTCTGCTTTGCTTCTTGAATCAGACTGTACCTCTCGAGAAGCAAGCGCCACGTCAGTAAACACTTTAGTTTCAAGTCACACAAAGGGCATCCCTCTATATAACATCCGACGCTATCAAAGGGGAAGATGCATTATGTCTCTTTTTTGTTTAATACCTTCTCAAACAAATTTAAAACTTATTTTTATTATTGTAAGGTACACGTGTCTAGAAGAATCTGTTTTCCGTCCAGACAAACAAATGCTTTTGAAGGGGATTCATCTTTTCCAGGAATATTTTAATAATTAGAATCTTCTTAGGTGGAAAATGTTATCAGTATTTTTTTTTTTGGCAGCAGAATTGAATACTATTTATTGGAACGCTAAAAAAAACTTTTCATAAAGAGAGACAGTAATTAGAGAGCTCTTGGAAATGCATTTTATACAGTAAGATTAAGTGAGTTGCAGGTGGCAGAGCGCGGCAGCGTACTGGGAGAAGCCGGTTGTCAGTATGCTTAATTATGCGTTCGTGTGTTACTGGGTGCTTTCATTCTCTGTAAATTGTGCGCTAATTGTTCTTCGTTAATTGTGCCATTACATAAATATTGCTTTGAAGAACGGATTTTTATGTACAATACATATCTTGCAGAGAAATGGTAAGACTTTTTGCATGAAAATATCCTGCCAATCTGTTCCAAGTAGAGAAATTGTTTGCCAACTATATAAAATGTTTCGAATGACAGAATCCCTCAGTGACAAGAATCGTGTTCCAAATTGCTTGTTATTACTGAAAAAAGTGACATGAAATGCAGGAATTTCCTACGCAGATGCCTGCAATATACTGCCATTGAGGGACATTATTTTCAAACCCTTTTATAACACAGGGTAACACTTATTATTATCATCAATTTTAAGTAAAGAGTTATGTTTTCTTTCAGTCAAAAAAAAAAAATAAATAAATAAAAATCACTTTACGCGCATCGACTTATCTCCCCTTTTCCGGTCGCGGCAACTACACTTCCCCAGCAAGCAGCCGCGCTTAGGCGGCCCCTAATTCAAACAACCTCACTATAGATTGGTATGTGACAACTGAGCTAGTGCCGTATGTGATGCACTATCTAAAGAGCATTTTACTCTCTCTTCAGCTAAACTGAGAATGTGATATGATATTCTTCTTATTGCGGAATATACGACCATGAATATTTTTTCTTTTTGTATTCACAGACGGAATTATTTTTTCTTAGGTTTTCATTTATTGTGTCTTGCAATTTATAAAGTTTATAAATGTCTATTTATTCTTGAAGAAGTCATCCGCTAAAGTATGATGATGATTATTATTATTAGTTTTATTATTATTTTATTATTATTATTATTATTATTATTATTATTTGTTTGCTTGTTTATAAGCACTTTCCTCGCATTCAGTTTATTACGTATATCTTCATTTTTTTGGTCTGCAGTAAAGAAATAAAGAAGTGATTCATATAAAGACATGACTTCAAAATATCAGCACCATTGCCTTAGTTACAGCTGTTAAAGAATAAACATATAATCCTTTATGATACTTACAAAGAAAATGCTAGAAGAACTGAATAATGATATTCGATGTTAGGCATCTTAAATGTTTGCAGTATCTTGCGTAGAATTCAAGTCGTTGTTTTCTCTCGCTATGAAAAGGCGAACTGCAGTAACTTATTACCCGTTTCAGTTTACTTTATCAGTGGTGAAGTCAGTAACTAACTGCTATGTCATATTGTGTACAATCGCTGCATGTTCATTGAAGCAAGCACCCGATTACGGTTTGTCGTTCGGTACATTAAAAATCCAACAAGCTTGTATATATAATTTCTTTAACTTTAATTGTTATGTAATATATTTGTTTGTTGCTAATCACTTATTGAAGTAAACTTTATTACATAATACTGTTAGAGTTAAGCGGTGGAGCGGTTTTCCTGACGCATGGGCACTCACACGAATGAGCCGAATTGATGGGATAGTTTTTTGTAGGTTATGGGCTGCGTCCTCGTCCCAGTGACGACACTTTCTCAGTGTCATTTCGCTTTTTTCGTTGAGTAGGGCTCAACAGGACCGGAAAGGAGAGTTGTATTTTGAGTAGTGTTTAACGCCCGTTTTCACTACTGAGGCCACCACATGCGATGGACACTGATGATACATGAAATGAAATGATATATTGGGAAAGGATTTTTTTAAGGAAAGTAGCGTTCCAGGCCTAAGTTTAGGGTACCTCCCCGGCATTTGCCATCTATGAGGGCCGAGGGAAACCTGGAAAAACCCTCAGTCAGGGAGGACGGTCCTGGTGGGATTCAAATCCCAGACGTCCCGCTCACGGGTTCGCACCTTAATGACCTCAGCCACCCGTGGCGGTGGAAGGAGAGTAGAAGGCGTAATTGAACACTTGATGTGACATAATACTTGTATGTAACATTTATTATGTCGAAGCTCTGTTTCGTCCTTTATTGTTCTTTCCACCGGTAGAATGGGCTATTCTGAATATAAATTTAGCTGTCGCTTAACACTTTCAGACGCGCACAATGACATGCTTAAGTAAACCGTGCTGAAATAAACTGGTAACTTAATTGTATGTTAACCAATTTCTTAAGCATTAACTGTCTATACGACCTGTAGAATCAGAAAACTATTCACTAACAAATGTCTGCCTGTCTTATGCGGAACGAAGAACTGAGTTGAAAGCTGTGCGAATTGAAAACTTGTTTAGTTTGGAATGACAGTCTCTCTCAGCGGGGTGACCGCTTCCCTATATATTTAATTCGAATGGAAATTCGTTAGCTAGGGAACGCCGGTAAACGACTCGTATTTTCGCGCCCTTTCCTTAAAAGTTTGAATAAACATTTTTTTTCATTGGATGGTTCAATTTTATCTAGCTTATACTTTGCTACATTTGAACGTGTTGATCTGATCACTGGATCCCTTTAAATGTTTAACTGATCATCAGCCGGTCGGGCTCAGGGACCCTTCACCGGGAAGGTTTAAAGTCCCACACTTGTTTCCCTTGTTAGTGAAGTTTGTCCCTTTAACTAGAGAAAAGCCTAGCGCACCATCATAAAGTCTTTTGAAAAGGTTTTATGATCCTGCTATGAATCCAGTTGCTTCAAGCAAAGAGACGCCAAAGAAAGTTTTCACTCACAATTTTCATGCTGTAGTTATGGCTTACATATAAGTATAAATATCGTTTATTTAGTTATACTGTCGTAGTACGATTATGGGGCTACAAAAAATGTATACATATTTTCTTGGAGTGGGATCAGAGGAACGGTTTCAATTGGATGCAACTATATCATGCTTTCGACCCCGCCTCAATCACATTTCCCGCAACAAACTAAGCTCAGGAATAAAGTTAGCTGAAACGAGTAATATAGCGGTCAATGCATCAGGGTTTGGTGTCGCCATCGTTAAATTATTAATTTCGTTTGTGAAAGGCATGAATTGTAGTAAGTTACATTAAAATATTACAAAAATAAATCTATATACAAGATGACCAGAAATGTAGCGCAAGTTCGTTAATGAACTAACGAAACCTAAGACATGTAACTGTTGGCCTTAACATGATTCTAATTTATTAATGACGTAGAAAGCATAAAGTTTAAAATGAAACATATTTAAAAATTAATGCCCAAAATAGAAATAATTTAAAAATCAAATTAAAATGAAGCACAATTCAATTAAAAAAAATCTATTTTATTCAAATGGACAAAGGCCCCACATATTGCACTTACGATAGCGGGCAAATAATTTTTATATATTTATCAAACCTAATATTTAGTTAGCTTAAATTTTGCAGAATTTACAACTATAGGTTTTTCATCCGGGATAAATATTTGCTTTACCACATAAAAGTGTAATGTCGACATCCATTTTTTTAAGGAATTTTGAGTCTAACATGTAGTATTGCTCTTTGGAAGGTAGACAGCAAACATTCTGGTAAGCCCCTATCAGAATTTACTGTTTATAGTCTGCATTTCGTGTTTGAAAGAGTCTATAAGCTTTCCTAATTATTGCACTTTAATATCGTCGTATTTGTCCGTACAATTGGCGTATTTGTAATTTTTTCCTGTTTTTTTTTTTAAAAAACTTCTGATTCTTGTACTCCATTATAACTTTCTACACACTTCTTGCCAAAACGTCTATGAGATCACTTATTCCCTTTTTAGTATGTTTTACATAAGCTCCAGAACATTTTATTTATGAATTTTCATCTGATTTACTGCAGTTTTTAGCGTATACCGCGTTTTTGTTCAGATTATCACAAGAACCGGCCTGTTCTATGGCGATAAACGCAAATGGATAACAAAGATTTTGTGAAATCTGCTTGTGAGGTAGTTTGTTGAAGGGTAAAAATGTACACCTTTTTGGGGTAGGCGTATCACCCAGCTGGGGTGAGCTACATCTGTTTTGGGCGTCCCTTCATTTCTCCTGGAAACTCTAATCTGGCATGACGTTTTATTATTGAAAGCAGTTCTCACTCTTTTTAACGAAGATGATGCGGAAAACAATTTTGCAGTATAGCGATTCGAGTGTTTCTTGTCACTACAAAACAAATTCTCCGTAGGCAGTTGTTTATTAATATTCAAGTACTGGAGAAAAAGTCTTAATAATATATTGTCGTTCCAATGCTAAAACCGCAAAATTTGCATTTTTCACTAAATGCACTTTTTGAATAGCTGTGATTAGTGCATTCTTATGCCAGTCATATGCTTGTAAGAACTTTTAATTCCGAGATAATTACTATTGTTAAAACACTAATGTGCTAGCAGAATAATACCTTAAATGCCATGGTAACGAACCTGGCACATTCGTGGTTTTGGCACAGGGTGCCATAACAAACTTATGAAACAATATAGATGAATGTAAACATTCGTGATTTTGTTTCAGAAAATTTAAACAAGGGATTACATTTAGTCGTTTACATTAACATCAGCAGAAGAATTGCGTCTTGTTTTTAGCCTTTTGAAGATCATTTTTGCATATAAGTATAATGTTATAATGTACAGGGGACAATATATACAATCATATTCCAGTTGGTTCGGACTTTATATGTAGACTAGCTTTTAACGAATACAATTTTATTTAAAAAAAAAAAAAACCTTGTAATTATAAAATACTATTTTTCTATTTTGACCTGCAAGCAGTCTTAAATTCACCAAAGGGACAATGAGGTCCAATGGGCTGTTTATAATTTGACAATATACAAATTGGGAAATCAGGATGAGTTTGGAAAAATATTCAGGGGAAGAGAAGAGCAATAGAAATTCTTCTTGTGTTTATCATTATATTATAGCACAATCTGAGATAACAAAAGTACCCAGAGTATCAGAAACTGTGCAGAAGACTGGTGAATCTAATCGTTTATAGAGAGAATATCAAAATCTGTTCCAGTATACAATCTTGAAGGATGTGTGTAACTAATCCGCGCAGCCCAAAGCAAACCTTCACCAGTTACTATAAAACTGTGTTTCTTTATGATTTTGATGAATTTTAAGTTATTTTCTGAAGAAACAGTGCGAAGAACTTTTCAATGGGCAAATGAAACCTAGAAAAACACTATATTTTTCAAACCTAATTTCAAAGCTGAATACCATGAGGTCAGTTTGAAACTTCAAAAGATGCACCAAGTGAGGGTCCACTCTCAAAAGCCTACACTGAAAAACTGCCTATTACTGAAGCAAAGCTGCACCATCTCTAAAAATATTTGGTGATCTTATTATACCAAGAGGGTCCTTTTACAAGTCACTGAAAACAAACAAAACTGTTTGGATATGGTTACCTGAACTACTTTGTAAAACTGTTCCCCTGAACTACTTGAACTTCAGTGAAAAACTGCGTCGATTTGAACCCAGAAACTACTTGGTCTGTCTGCTTTTTTTTTTTTTTTTTTTTTTTTGTTGATTTATTTATGGATGCTCTTTAACATCTCAGGTCATCAGCGTTCCATTCAACTCAGGGCGTGAAACGGCCGACAAATTTTGCTCAGAGGCCTCTCTTTTAGGCTTGAGGTTCTTTATCATGCCGTAAATGTACGACACGGGACCCACGACTTTACTTCCCTTCCGAAGGAAGCCATACTTAGGATTTTTACGCCCGAAAAAATCCATCGGTCTTGGCCGGGTTCGAACCCGCGATCTTGGGTTTAGAAGGCAAGTATGGTAACCACTACACCATCAGGATCAACAAGGACTGTCTGCCTTTACTGCTTGAAACTGCAAGCTTTAGCAGGGCGACCGATCCCTTATATACTTAATACGAATCAGAATTCCTTGACTGAAACTGACGCGGATCTTCGCGCCATTTTTGTTAAAATTCCTTTTATTGCATGACTCGATATTATCTTGTAACATTTCATTTGCTAGATATGTAGGTGAATGAGCCAAACCTAGCTATTGATTCCCCTTTAAACTTTAAAGGGACAGTTTGTCGTTAAGGTTATTGTACATTACCACTGTCCTGTTAAATTCTCATGTGTATTTTCGCTTGTTTACATCGAAAAGGAAAAAGTGCTTCCATTTAAGCTGGTGTTGGGCCGGATGGACGCGATAAGCTCTTTTGTCAAATTTTTCCGACCGAGCTACGAGTTCAGGCTACCTTAAACAAAAGAATCCACCAATGAAAACCTTACAATTCTTACCTCTTACTTACGCGTTATGAACAAATAGTATTCATATTATTAGTTACATTGATCAATTTTGATTATTCGCGATAATGCTATATTGATAAAGTACGATTAAATAACTGTAATGAAAAACACACACAAGAATTGTGAATCATATATGGTAATTATCTTTACTTTGGTTGGATCAAAGGAACGATTTCAGTTTGTGCAAGCCCAATCATCATACGTTGGCATTATATAATTAGTAGTATAAATATTATATATGTTCTTTTTGTATTAGTGTTTAACGCCCGTTTTTACTACTGAGGCACCATAGGCGGTGCCACTGATGATAAATGAAATGATAAATTGGGAAAGAATTTTTTTTGAAAGGAAGAAAACGTTCCAGGCCTAAGTTTTAGGGAACCCCCTGGCATTTGCCATTTATGAGGACTGAGGAAAACCTGGAAAAAGCCCCAGTCAGGGAGGACGGTCCTAGCGGGATTCAAACTGCAGACCTCCCGGTCACGAGACCGCGCCTTAACGACCTCGGCCACTCGTGGCGGTATATATATTTGTGTCATAAGCTGTATCTACAACGTAAGAATTGCAAATAGAGAAAGCATGTGTTTTTCTGTTGCCTTAATTTAAAAAGTCAACAGGGTAATAAAACCATAAAATGGAAAAAGGGTCGTGTGCGGATCCCCTGTCTTCTTTTGTAAAAGGAATTGCCATTGTAGGATGAATAAATTCAAGGCCCTTTAAATCAGTTAAGGCTTTTGACCTTGACAGGTGTGGTACCGTTCACCTTTTAAACCATCCAATACTTAGTTTGTCTTAAAACTTTCAAAAAATAGCTAATGGTACTAACGGCAAGTGAAATTTAACCAGCCAATGGAGAATGTATGTTTGAACTTTTAAAGACCGGCGCGAAGACTGCGCGTAGTTTTTGCGTCTCACAGCCAACGATCTTTTATTTGAATTTGATATATAAAGGAGGCGGTCGCACCGCTGGGGCATTCAGTTTACTCATTGCTCTCAGTTTAGTTAATTCAGTTCACATTATCTCATCAAGCAGTTTTGAAGCCGCGAGACGCAGGCAGTCAATTAAGTTTTTCTCATAGCAGTTCTGAAATCCTCCACGCCGCAGGACGCATGCGTTAATCAGTTTTTTGGTTCCACTCAGTTACGCAGTTATAAGACCTGCGGTGAGAAGCCGTTCTCATTAGGCAGTTTAAAGTTTTACACATGAGGCAGTCATAAGTTAGACGTTGCTGAGACAGGTAGTTTAAGTTTTATACTCGGCGAGGCATGCACTTATAAGATATTCATTTCGATGCATCAACAGTTAGCAGTACTCATAATAATTCGACATTCAGTTCCACGCGCAGTTGCACTCGTCTGTAAGTTTCATGCGCGGCAACTGAGTTTACTCGTATTCAAAATTGCTAAGTCTATCATATGCAAAGCACCAAAGGACGCAAAAGAATTTGGACATAGTTATATATTATGTCGCATCGCGTGCTCATTTACTCCATTGAATTCCTCTCTCGATCCTGTTGAATCCCAATTAACAAAATAGCGGAATCGCCCTGAGATATTGCTGTCATTGAAGCGTAGGCAACAACCCCGAAGCCACGAATAATGAATCCACAAAACCACTACAAAATTGGTATCACAACGTTAGGTCACTCAACGTCAACAAGAGATACTTCAAGATTGGTATCCAACTATTCCTAAAGCGGGGCTGCCACAACAACAGTCTCATATTTGGTGCTCACATTGGGGCCATACCTAACAGCTTCAGTTTTCTAATTTAATGTCTCAATCAAGTGTTTATTACAATGCGTTATTAATAATACAATTAATAAACATTAGCAATTAAGAAAACACTATAAAATTAGTACAACATTTAAAAATATTTTAAATTCCTTATTATCACCGAATGTAGTGAAGTAATTATTTCAACAATTGTTTGCAAAGGCGTAAAATAAATGTTACCAATGTATTTAGCCCTGCCATAAAAATAATAGCGAAAAAACCACAAAAACTTAAAAAAAGACAATTAATTGACACGCACAAAAAACATAAATATGTGCGCAATTTAAATGTTTTTTATCAAAATACAGAACCTAATTTTTCCTAAATCTTGATTATTAAAATGCTTTTTTCTCAAAAGAAAGAATTTGTGCATTAGTGATTTTGGCAGTGGTACGACGATATTTGAATGTTGTAATATATGAAAGTTTTGCTGTTTTCGTAAGGGTAGCATAATTATTTGCACTTACGTGCGAGCTCTTATTGGGTAAAACACGGTGATATAACTATACTATAACTATAAGCCTGAAGCACGGCGATGAAGCCCCACTCAACTATAATGAGTAAAAACCCTTGTTCTACAATTCAAAGCAGCGTTTCTCAGGTTACAGTGAGACAGATTTAAATTTTGCATTCGCCATTGCCGACATCTGGCGCCGTTAACTCACGTCGTCATGAAAACTCTTTTTTTAAAATTTTGGTACGAAAAATAAAACGATCGAAATCTGTAATTGCCAATCTTACAGAAAATACTAAAATTGGTGCCCCAAAATTGGGTCCATTAGCGCATAAGAAATGACTAGTGTGGATGATGTATTCTTAAAACATGTAGATTGTATGTCGTATAAAATGGACAACATTTCCAGCATCTTCTGTAAGAATGGTGAGTAAAGAACGCATATATTTTATTTGTTGTACTCTTGTTTGGACATGGAAGAAGAAACCATACTTACGATTTTTGCGCCCGAAAAATCCTTCCAATCTGACCGGGATAGAACCCACGATCTTGAGTCTACGAGGCAAGCATAGTCCCCACTAGACCACCAAGACTAACCCCAAAGGATTTGAGTTCTGGATCTGCCGAATACGTGTTCTAAATTTTACCGCCTGAGCTACCGCACTTGATTAAAATTAGGATTAATAGAAAAAAATGCACATTTTTTAGCAATCGAAGGATAACAAGGCTATTACATAATATATTAGAGCTATTAGACTATTTATATTTTTAATATAATTTTTATTATCTCTTCCTTATTGCCGCGACCTAACTTGGAACCTACCGGTTAAATATTATTCTGTAATCATTTATCGTGCATTGGCCGGACAAGGACTGACTGCAACACTACCCAGAAAAATCCTATCCATCTCTATTAAAACTTAAAAATAAAAACAAGAGAATATTGGGTCAAGGTATGCATTACTCTAGTTTAAATCATACTTTTATTATCGTGAATAAAGTTGCTATCAACTCGACGGGTCCGAAAGTGTAGCGTCTTCTTTCCTTCTGCATCTCTCTTTGAAAATAAATCAAAATTTTATAGCTTCCCCTGGCCGCCCTTGCGCAGGCTCTAATTTTCCCCCACATGCATCTAATCTTTCCCAGTCGTCATTTCTGCTTCTTAACGGACTTAATCTTACAATGCATTTCCCTACATTGTTATCCCCCTATATGGCACAACTGCTCCGGGTAATCCTAATCGACGTCTCCCTCAATGCATTACAATATATGAAGAAAAATAAAAACTAAACAAGCAGGAATATTAAAAGAATGAAAACCTGATAAACACAATAACAATATAATAATAATAATAATAATAATAATAATAATAATAATAATAATAATAATAATAATAATAATAGACAATCCACTTTGAATTTGCATCAACATATTTTGGTTTGTTATTATGAATTGAGTCCCACTCGTCACGTGTTTCTTCTTGTATCTTCTGACATTGCTGCACTGCTAAAGAAAAAAAATAATAAATATAAATTAAATATAAAACACTGCACAGTAGAGTAACACTGCACTGAAGACGTGCACGTAATGCGAAGGCTGTTTATCCCATCACCGTAGGCGAAAACTCAACAGCCACCGCAAGTTTGTGTGCTATAGAGTGGGCCCAACCTCATGGCCAATGACAGGAACCAATGTTGATGATTTGAGGTCGCCTATTGCCTCAAGTTGAGCTTCAACTGCGTGCAGTAAATGTAGTGTAGCGATGGAGGGGACTACTGGACTAATAATCTCCTTTTATAGAGCGGTTTCCGCAAATGTCTGCGCAATATCACCGCTAAACCAATAGGGACTACAACAGTTTACAAGTGAACATTAAACAATTCAGTACCCTTCTATACAAATGATAAAAGAAATAATAGACCTATATACAACAGAAACTGAAACTAAAAAGAAGCTGACATTAAAATTTGAAAGTAACATAAACTTTAATAATACACAATTTAACCAATATGCATTTTTATACAAAATGGGGGCCTCCATTATGCTCATTACAAAGTAATTGTATTTAAAACATATAAACACACACAAAATACATCAAAGTTAGTATTACACCAAAACAATAGCTACTGAAAGATAAAGATATAAACTACCTTACATGCTCATGTATCTATATCAACATGCAAACAAACAATATAATATACCGATAGATAAAAAAATACGTTTGTCAAAAATAAGAATTCCAGTTTCTCTCTTTCTCTATTCTATCATCTGCCTCTCCATATCTTTCTTTATTTTCCCTCTTATTTTCTTTAATCAGGCGCATTTTAGTGACCATGTCGGGCATAATCTAATCCTAAAAACAAAAGCTACTATGTTGAGCTATGCTAAAGCTAACTCATACAATGAAAGTAAAGTTCCATATCTTCACTCTGTATCATCTATTTTCATTGGCATTCACATCATAACCCTAATCCAATTTAATCTGAAACAACTTGCACATTTTGAAAGTAAATCTCCATAACATGAACCTACTTAATCTATATTCATTGGCATGCACCTCATAGCGGCGATGCCAATCTAACCTGAAACAAACTCATTCAAAACAGCATACATGTCTACATCTTCAATTACTTGGAGCCACTTCACAAACAATTACCTTAGTAGCAACATCACCTTGCAAACACTCCGCTCTGCACCTGACATGCACCTCTTTGCGATAATGCCAAGACGAACACATTATCTCCATATCTTCAAAACTGCATCACATGCACATTGTGACCGCCACGGGTGGCCGAGGTCGTTAAGACGAGGACTCGTGAGCGGGAGGTCTGGGGTTTGAATCCCGCCAGGACCGTCCTCCCTGACTAGGGTTTTTTCCAGGTTTTCCTAAGTCCTCATAAATGGCAAATGCCGGGGAGGTACTTAGGCCTTCAAAGCTTCCTTCTTTAAAATCCTTTCCCAATATATAATTTCGTTTCATGTATCATCAGTATCCATTGCCTGTGGGGCCTCAGTAGTAAAAACGGGCGTTAAACACTATTAGAAAAAAAAAAAAAAAAAACATCACATTGTAGCGACGATATCCAGCCCAGCACCCGCAGCAGTTCTACTATCGTAACGACCTTGAAAAACTATCTTGGTCACTACATAAAGTTAAAATCGCATTCATGTATAAATATACACGCAAGTTATAATTAGGAAGAAAAAAATATTGATGGTTATTATTGGAAGGCTAAACAAAGACTACGGTTAACGCTGACGCAAGTCAAATCGTTAATATCAAACATACCTTGAAAACAATATAAGAAAATACTCAACATTAATATGTGAGATAAGTTTTTCTCCATACATTCTACAACTAAATCGAAAAACGTATACTAATTTTGTCTATTTTTAGACAGCGTAAAAGTATACCACACATGGGAATGAACGCTCTTACGTAAAATCGCTGGTAAATCACAAACTGAATTGTGAGGAAAATTCATAACTCAAATATGCTGTTCAATTACAAAATAAACAACATTTATACCTCGGTATAGTACCATCATCGCACTTCTCATTGGGAATTATAACATACATGTACTGTTAAATCGCAAAAAGTATGATTCATCAATATTTTACACCTTCGTCCTATATCACGAAATAAATGGTCAACTATCCTCCCATATAGTATCATCATTAAACTTCTTATTGAGAATTGTAACATACATGTGCATTTAAATTTAACTATGACATGATAGCCGGCCTCAATGAATTTGAAGCCGGGACCTCTCAAATGCGAGTCCTAAGCTTTGCCGCTTAACCCATGCCAACTCAGTACGCAAGTGGTTGCTTTAGTGTCGTGGTTGGTAGGAAGAAGCGGCCGAAGCGTAGCAGTGCGCCATTGAAAATAATGGAAAATCTAATTTTGTTGTATATATCGCAAAAATTGCTCTGTGATGCTATAATTAAATACTTTCGTATTAAAAATTATGGCACAATGACTACTAATAGTGTGCATGATAAATAAACTAAAGTACAACCAATGTTCCAAAAAAAAAAAAGTTTGTTTCACGAATCACCCTAAAGCTGTTTGTATATGAGCTTAATCCTTCGGCTCTTTTACTGTGCTCTCTGGAATTAATTCATTATTTACCGTCCCTTTCTCTATAATTCTAGTTAGATATACGCCCTCCACTGTAGTTAAGGCGGAAGAGAGGAAAAGTGCTGTAAATGACTAGCATGAAATTTACCAGCTTTTTATACGTTTTCGTATTAACTAAAACATGTTTGAAGTAGTTTAAGAATGAGCTTTTAAAAATAAGTGTTATAAAATGGTGTTTGGTGTGAAAATAAAATAAATATACAATCCCATATTAACTAAAACGTCAAAATAAAATATTTTAAATATTTATCGCTGCATTCCGGTCCTTCTGTTGGATTTCAGATTCTACAAAATGCCAGAATATGCCAGATATCAAATAAAATAAAAATATAAGTAACAGTAATGAAAATTTAGTACATACTTATTCCTTAAAAATGTGACATTTCAAATTGTTTTCTCTATTTTTCCCAAATCGTTTTTCTCTTCATTTTTTGAAGTTATTTCACGGAAACAACTTTATAAACTTCCTTAACAAAGTATGAAGCAATGTGTATAGCCTACATTCTACTTCCGAAACTACAATTGCGGTGGTAATGAAAGCTCAATGTGCGATTAAAGTAACGCACTCAGCAAGGAGGCAAAGGTAACACTTTGACTCGATATAACGTATCTATTCACGTAATTTTCTTGTTATTATTTCAAGTTGCTGCTCTTGACTCTCAGTCTATGTAAGTATCGTCGTTTCACCTTAGAAGTGCGTACTCTAATATGTTATAAACAAAATTGCTTAAACAATATAACGTTAAATAATCAGTGACGTCGTTTCCAAAAATAAAAACTGCATTTAAATGGGGTGCTTAAATACTGATACGGGAAAAAATTCCAGCGGGTTGGTGGTGGTGCTGCAATGAAGAATTCTCGCTATTTTAAAAGATAATTAAATCAACTTAACTGTCAGTTTTCCAAATAATTACATTATCAGAATGTACATAGCGTCAACCTTAAAGTCCCTTTGTAATGTGCTGTGAGGCTGAGTTTTGGGCGCGGTTGCTTTCTGGGGAAATATGGGAGATAATATCCGTGCGTGGAATTTGTATTTTATTTTTACTGAAAAATAAAAATACTGTATTTAACACGGATAACAATAAGCACTAACCTGTGCTATAAGAGATGTTGAAAATGATATCCCTCAGCGACAATACAATGCCAGAATCTGCGTACAAAATTCCTGTATTTTATTTAACTTTTCTTCCGTTAAAAACAATACAACAGGTTCGGAACAAGTTTCTTGTTATTGAGAGATCCTGTCTCTTGAAATTTTTTAACAAGTTGGCGAGTAGCTTCTGTAACACGATTGCCAGGATATTTCCCTGCGAATAGGCGTACCACTTCTCTGCAGGAATCCGTTTTCATGCATTCATGCTACACAAAAATCCTTTCTTCAAGACTGTATTTATGCATTGGCATAACTAATGAAGATCAATTAGCACACAATTTACACACAATGATGAATATACCGAGTAACACACAAACGCACAACCATTTGCTGACAAAGCCTCCCTGAAACAAATTACAAGCTGCTACCTACATATATATTATACGGCTTTGAATAACATCTTCTCCCAGTATGCAGCCGCACTCTGTCGGCCCTTAACTCAAATGACCATAATATATAATTGTGTGTTTGTTTTTAAATAATGGTCTAAATAAACATAAAATCGCAGCTGCATACATTACTGCGCACTCAGCGCTGCGAATACACTTACAGTCCCTTACGAATTAATCGGAACAGGGTAAAATTTGTATAGTGTTCCCATTAGTAGGCAAACAGTGTGCTACACATTGCCTATTCTAAGATCCTGCGCTCTCTATGCATTCTTTGTACTATTATTCATATTAATTCATACATGTGTGACGATTGTTTTAGGGTAAAAGTGTATTTATTTCGATGGGTGTCCTTTTTGAGGAATTTTGAGGTCCCCTTGTGCGATTAGTAAAACTTATGTGTTGAATGGATACTAGGAAGAGTAATGCGATTATAGAATCATATCAGAATACTTCTATGACACAAAGAGAGTTAGCTACTAACTTTGGTGTTGCTGTAGGTAGTATAAATAGAATTAGTCAGCTACATAAACAGACTCCCTCAATTTCACCAAAGGAAAAAGGAAACTGTGGCAGAAAAAAAAAAAAAAAAAAACGACGCCAACTGATGAACCTCTTCTCCTCGAAAGAAGGAACCAAACCCTGGGCTCACTGCTGAGGACTTGACTCGGGAATTGGGTAGAAGGAGATTGAATCTGCACGTTTCTAATGTTAGTCTTAGACTTCTGGCAGTTGGAAGGAAAGCCCGCAAACCTGTAGAAAAACATCTTCTAACAGGAGAAATGCGCAGGAAACATCTCTTGTGGGTACGTAGCCATCAGGATTGGACAATGGAACATTAGAAGAAAGTTCTTTTCTGTGATGAAAGTCACTTTGAAGAGCAGTGAGAATGGGTTCAGTACCGAATGAATAATAATAATAATAATAATAATAATAATAACGCAACAAATACAGCACATTTGCAACAGACCGTAAAATACCTGTGAAGATATTTTGGGGGTGTTTCATGCCTGAAGGACCGTGACCGTTAGTACCAGTCGATGGAATGATGAAATCTGATCAGTACATACAAATACTGGGAAGGACAGTTGTTGGGGAGCTACATAAAAGGTTTCCAGACGGTGAGGAATTTTCCAGCATGATTTGGCTCCTTGTCATACTTCAAATAAGGTGAAGAAATTCTCCATTGAGAGCAAATAAGTATGGTAGAGTGACCAGGGAACTCCCCTGACATTAATCAGCAGAAAATTTGTGAGATATTTGCTAAAGGAAACTCGCAAATCTTGACTGTTCCGCAAAAATACGCTTGATAGAGCCTATAGTTAAGGTGTGGTATTATGATGATGAACTTAAAAACAAGTGCTTAAAGCTTGTGAAATCGGTGCCAAATCGTGTAAAGCAACTTATAAAAAAATAATAATAACGACATATTAGCTACAGTATTAGCAAAGATTAAATACATGTATTAGGTGAATAACCGCAAAAAGTATATAATGTGTATATTGTTGTCGTGTTCTAATTCATTTGCATGAGATTGTAATTTAAAACGCTTTAATTAATCAAAATTGTAATAGATTTTCATTCTGCACAATGATACTTTCTGTGTATGCAGCATTTGACATATCTGATTTATAGACCTTGTTTTGAGTGGTATACTTATCTTTATCGCCCTATTGCCTATTGTCATTTCTCTAAAGTTTTTCTTTTCTTTTCTCCTCTTTAGCCGCTGGTATTGTCTGTTTCTCCCTTCTTCTCGTGCGTATACAAGTACTCGTGTTATTTCTTCTTTCTTATTTTTGTTAATATTTTCTTCATTTTCTCGGTACAGATAGGTTCGTGGCATCATCAATCAGTTGTATTTTAAATTCTTCTTCTTTTTCATTTTCCCTCCAAGACCTGTCACTGCTGCGATAAATGTTTCGCTTTATATATAAAACCTGGTTCCTTTGCAGATACATTTGTCAACACATTGTATGCGACAATATTCTGTTCAGTTCAGGCAATTGGATTAGATGGTCAGGGAAGGAGAGTATTTCGATACTTTCTCCTTGCTCAACGGCTGGCCATTTGTGCCTAGGGTATCCTCGAATAGAAAGGGTGAGACGGGCTGCCAGGATCCATGGGCCGCCAGGCACGGACGTAGACACTGGGTCCCTAACATTGTTTCCATAGAACAGACGCCTGCGGAGGCACCTTTGAGGAGTTCGAGCCCTTCAGAACCCTGAACAAAAACCATTCAAAGTGCAAGCCTTCATCACACCGCATCAACCCATCTCGCCCTGGCACTTTCGGCTTTGTAAAATAATCAGATATGAATTAATATAGCGGAGGATTCGTGGAAAGGAAAAATCCATCCCAGCATTCGCCTAAGCGACCAGGTGAAGCCATAGTCAGGATGTTGGTCCAAGGAACTTGAACCGGGGCCACCCGAATGAGAGTTTCAAGTGTTACTGCCTGAGTCATACCTCTTGGTCATCTCAGGCGATATTATAATGTGTTATGTATGTACTCTTACGAGAGCGGTCTGAAAGTTTGTAGGCCTAACAATGGAGGAATAAGTTTTTAATTTGTATGTTCTTATTTTTCAACAAAAACTCCCCTAGGGTGGAAGCATTTATTCCGGTGAAGTTCCAATGACATTGTTCCGTCTCTGAAGTGAATTCTGGAAGGTCTGCAAAATATTCCTCCATGGTGCATTTGCCTGTTCATTTGTTGAATAAACGTTGACCAGCAAGAAAGGGTAGAACTTGAAGTCAACTCTGTGGAATAACCTGACTGCTTTGTACTTCAAATCTCTGAATATTCCATCGCTAAATAACAGGTGCTTTATTTGAATGAAAAACTATTCTTTTCTTCTACAAATCGGGTCATTTCTCACAAACATTTTCATATTGTTGGTTTAAATTTTCGGTATAGTAATGTACGGTTATCGTTTTTACACTTCTGAAGATAAGCAAGAAGTAAAACTCCTTTAGCATCCCAAAAGACTGATATCACAACATTTACCATTTTGTCTTTGGCGCTGAACAGCAGTATCGTTTCCATCCTGATAGATCCAAGTCTCATTCATAGTTATTAGTCAGTTTTGTTGTTAAAATGTTCCAATACTGCTGCGATGTTTTCATAAGAATGCGTTTAGATCTGTTGTTAACAAGTCTAAGCCCTCCTTGCGCAAATCTTGAAATTCTTCATGTCAAGTATAACTTTCATGTTTCTTTCAAATACTTCTAACATCAGTGATTTGAGCGTCCTTCATCTTCATGGCCAATGTGCCATTTTTTAAAGTTCAGTAGCAATTTTAATCGTTGAAAATGAAAGTGGAAATTCCCATAAACGTTCAGTATGAATTTTCATTGGCACTAAACATTTTATAAAGATCTTTGTCTCTGCACTGTTATTGAAATGGAACACCCAGAACTTGCCTGCTTTATAAAGCTGTAGTAAATAAGCTATTTGAAATAAGGACTTTATATTCAACAGAAATGCTTCAGACAGATGTACTACCATAAAAAACAGCATATTGCCAATTGCATGGCTACTATAATCGAGGCCAAGAACTTTTCACTTCGCTTTCGTAGCATGCTGCATACGTCGTGTAGACAAAAAGAACAGTCAATTTCACCAAATACTGCCCAAGACTGGAATATTCAATGGGTATATGACACGTTACATTGTCTATCTATAAAACCCGACGCAGTAATGATAGATGCATTGAACAGCTCTCATATAAAGGTAATTGAAATGTTGAGGAATGCAACATGGCATATTTCGATTAGGTTTATCTCCGATAAGCGATTTTCATTTCCAACGCCACGGTCTTTTTGCTTCTGTGACCACGATGAGTGATAATGTGTGGCTGCAATAGTCTCAAAATGTAGAAGAAAGCTGTTGCTCTACTGGAATCGTATTTTGGGTCGTTCCAAGTCCTCGTGGAGCATGCCGTGCTAACACATATAATAGACAAAGTTAATGTGTTTTTTTAATAGTGTTTAGAGCCCGTTTTTACTGCTGAGGCATCACAGGCGGTGGACACTGGTGATTAATGAGTTTAAACGATAAATTGGGAAAGGATTTTGTTAAAATGAAGGAAGTATTTTAGGGTATCTTCCCGGCATTTTTCAATTATGAGGACTGAGGAAAACCTGGAAAAATTTCAATCAGGGAGAACGATCTTGGTGCGAAGGTATTAGGAGTTATTAACCAGTTCATGTCTTTTCTCATTCCCCTCTGAAAGTTCCTGAATAGGTATTCATGAGAGAGAAGAGAGAGAGAGAGAGAGAGAGAGAGAGAGAGAAGCTACATTCCAATTTGAAATGAAGGATTTTCAAAACCTAACGTGGGACGTTGCAATCAGCCTGTTTCCCTGCTTGGGAATGGTTTTAAAATCCTTATAAATATCAGTAGCCATATGTTGTGCGTTTTATTACTGCCAACTCTGTATATTGCCGACATTGGAGTATGAAAACAGAATCATAACCTACTGACAAATGTACATGTTAATATATATTTTAAAATTAAATTTCCCCTCATGTATTCTAAAACAAATGTTATTTGTTTGCGTCTCGGTCAAGGCCGGCTGCCCCCCACCCCCTTCACGGCCGCCAGCGTGCCTTTAATTTCGAGCAATCATTTGTCTACATTCTTTCTTTCGTGAAAATGGCAAGACAGCTGACTTTCAACCAACGTATTTTTGTGTGTTAATGTATTATTATTATTATTATTGTTATTATTATCATTGTTGTTGTTGTTATAAATTAGCTCGTCGCGTTAGTTAAGAATTTATTCGGGAGTTCCCTTCCACAACTGCAATTCACGATCTTGTGAATAAATTTGATACTACTAGTTCAGCGCAAAACAAGAAACACGCAAAATGCAGTTTTAACAGAAGGCAAATTAGAGAAATTGTCGCAAATCTTGAACGTTCGCAAACAAAATCAATATTGAAATTAGCACAATCAAATGGCATTTCAGTGTCTTCTGCACAAACAGCAACAACTTGTTAAAACTCAAGCCTTGCAAGGGTATACACATCTTCATTGTCTAGGACAAGATCCCGTAGAATGTGTGCATATTAAGTGGTTTCTTTCATCAGTGACTGAAGAGTTAATCGATCCATAGCTTATGTTCTTTTCAGAGAGGCGTCGTTCAACATAAATGATCGCGTGACCATAGCTGCGAGTGCTGTGCGAGTGTTCTCAAAATTCAAATTATATAAAAGAAAACTCGTGTTTATTATAGTAAAATTGAGTTTGGTGTGAGATTAGCGCAAGACGCATAATCAATCCGATTTTTACAAGCAGACCATTAATATGGATAGAAGTATCAAAACGACATTCTGACCCCATTTTTAACCAACTGTCTGAATCATATGGGTGTTTTCAACACGATTCCATTGCTGCTTATACAGCAGAGGAGTCAATTGTTAAAATTAGGGAAGTAGTAGAAAATAAATTGATTAATGACGGTATATGACTCTCTCGCTCCCAAGTTCTAACAGTCTGTGATTTTCATTTTTGGGGTAGTCTGAAGGACAAAGTGTATAAAACGAATCCTCACATATTTGGAAGAACTCAAAGAAAACATACGAAATGAAATCACAAATATTTCAGTGGTCGAAATAAATCGTGTCAATCGGAGTGTATTTACCCGGTACAGTTCCTATTTAACCGAGGAGGAACGATATTTCAAACATTTCCTATAAGATAATATTTTACACACAGTTTTAAGAAGCGAAATCAGAGTACAGGCTTAGCTGCCTGTGGCATGCCAAGATGCAAATTCCCTTACGAGCGTAAGCATATCTGGAATCCCTGTAGATTATTGTCTGTTGCGGAAGGTTTATATATGAGCTGTATGAGTATTTTAGATATTCTTTAATCAACTTTTAGTGTAGTATTTCACGTTTTTAATTAGCAGCCAATTTTAAAACCTTTCTCATGTTGTAGATTTACTTTCATATACAGTTTGAAAGTTTATATTAATATGACCTTTTTCAGAATATTTTTAATTGTTGCTTCGTTCATTAAAAGAATCTTTTTTTACAAAAGAAGGAGTTCTAAATGTGAAATATAAGTCTCGTAAACTAACCAACTTATAATTATGCAGCAAAACAAAAAGTTAGTTTCCCGTTACCTAGTAATTAACGAGATATACAAACTATCCGTGGTATTAAGTTTGATT
This sequence comes from Metallyticus violacea, assembly GCA_030762175.1. Taxonomy (NCBI): domain Eukaryota; kingdom Metazoa; phylum Arthropoda; class Insecta; order Mantodea; family Metallyticidae; genus Metallyticus; species Metallyticus violacea. The sequence goes on along the minus strand of CM060846.1, from coordinate 95,541,738 downwards.
CAATTAACTTTGTGCGGTTTCTCAATTTTTTTGCCGCGGTTTTGGAATGGCATATTATTTTACCCACGAATAAGTTTTCATGTTTCAGTTGCGGGGGAAGCTTTACAAAATTGTTGGTTTATTTCATAGCAACATTTGTTAATGGGTACCGCCAACTCAAGGCTACGTGTTTCAGAGATGAAGTTTAGTTTTATTTCTGTATGTTACTTCAACACATTTAATTACATAATTAAGCTGTAATGTTTATTAGAGGGAAGGATTTCAATGTGCGACGCATATGAAAACCGCTCGTATTAAGACTTGTGTACACACTTTTTACTGCAGCTCCAACAAGGAATATCACCGAATTCGCAAATAAAATTGTATCAAGCTTCAGTTATAGATCATGTACTTAAAAGTTAAAATTCAAAGGTAACATTAGTTTTCTGTAAAAGGGCGCAGTTGCTCACTAGAGGGTTCCTAATTCGATGTTGTGGAAATGCTTGTATCGCATGCTTCGAGGTGGCACTGGTCTGCAGAGGTCCCTACTCTCATCCGCAGCGTCTTATGGGAAAACAAATATAATTGAATTCAGGGGTAGGTAAACTGCCTTTTGTTGAATTGAATTTTGGTATGGTTTTGTTTGTTGGAACCGGAGCGAAGGGTAACTAAACGGAGACCTCTTGTGAGCAATTAGCATTTTACACACACACACACACACACACAAAACCCAACATAACAATTGAATTTAAAAAAAGTGAAATTCCTATAAATGAATTTTGGTATTTTTTGTTGTTGTTAGAACCCGAGCACAGGGTGACTAAATGGAGCCCTCTAGTCAGAACTGTATCGTTTTCCAAGAAAAAAGAAGAAAAAGAAAAAGAAGAATATTTTATTGAATTTAATTACATTAAAAATCCTATTACTGAATTTTGGTTAGGCTTAGCTTGTTCTAACCTGAGCGAAGGGTGACTAAACGGAACTCTCTAGTGGACAACTATAGCATTTTATACAATAAAAATTAAATAAACAAACAAATATGTATAGAATTGACTTTAAATGAAGTAAAATTCCTCTAAATGAATTTTGGTATGGTTTTGTTTGTTCGAATCTGATTGAAGGGTGACTAAATGGAGCCCTCTAGTGAGCAATTGTAACATTTTACAGAAAAAAAAAACAATATTAATATGGAATTCACAGATAAGTAAATTGCTTAACTTAATTTTGGTATGGATTTGTTTGTTCGAATCTGATTGAGGGATGACTAAACGGAACCCTCTAGTGAGCAACTTTGCAGAAAAACAGATATCATCTGGTAAGTAAATCACTTAAACGGGTTTTTGAACTGACTGAGCTTATCGAACCCGAGGGTTTCCTTGTAAGTATGGATATAGTGAAGAAAACTTGCTCTTTTATAAGGAAATTGGATTGCGAAAAACACTAGAGTTCTTAAGCGAAAACAGTGGTTCTAACGAAAGAACCACTCGATGAAATAATGGATAGTATAAGTTAATATTCTACAAGCGCATCTTTACGTCCTTTTTCACAGGAAGTAGGCGTTTCAAAAACCTCAGCCCATTCAGTTATTAAACATTTAAACTGAAATGCTATAGATTGAATGTGTCCAAGATCTACCATAGTATGAAAATTAAGTTGAGCGAAACTAATTGTTGACGACATGAGACATGGCGAAGAGTTATCTTAAACATAGGCCTGCAACGCTTCCTTGCCAAATTATTACTTCCTCTCTTGTATCGTCACGTCATCGCCTATAATGCCACAGTCGTAAAAATCGTATTTAAACTGGTCCTTCGAAATGTTACTAGTATTCTTTGAGCATGTTTGATGCTGTCCATGGCCGGTATGTAGTGCTTACTCTAAATTCTGAATGTGAATCTTAACATTTGGAATAAACTCATAAATCCTCTTTTCTTAATATATGTTGTCCAAAAGTGTTCTCTGAGTTCTGCAGACTTGGCTTACTACGTGTTTCTTCAACTTTCAGAAGATTATTCTTGTTAAGCAAGTAGTAACTTTCTTTAATTTGGAGGTCAACTGTTCATATGACTGTTGTTTTGATTAGTGCCATCGTTGGAAATGTTCTAGAGCTCCTGTGGATCTATGAACCTTTCTCTGGACTCTTCTTAAAAGGCGCTAAATATTGTCCTCCCATACTTTGAGTTCTACATGTTATTGCTCTTGTGATTAGGTTCTTATTATATCTGTGAAATTTGTCTATATTGCCAATTTTCACCACGATACCATCAGAATTAGCTCTGACGTGATCGAAACTTGTTGTTCATCCAGATGTATTTCAAGGTATTTTCCTGGATTACAATTCCATACATACAAATGTTGGTTCGTTCATCAAATTGAACAGTAGTCTCACTTACAAGCGAGGGGTGGGAAGTACAACTATGTCTCCGCATTTTTTTTTTTTTTTTTTTTTTGGTAGTTGGAATAGAATGTATGCTGGGTATAATCAAATTTATTCCGATTTTACTTCGACTTAGTTTGAATGGATGACGTAATTGTTAGTCAGCATATCTTGCCTTGAAGGGGTGATGAAAGAGAGAGAGAATACGATTCTGTGCAACTTAGTGAGTGGTTAAAGATCGAACACGACAGCATTTTGTAAACAAACCGACCTATCTACGATGACTGCACGTCGGGCACTGTTCAGTCAAATTGTTCATTGCCTGCGAAATGGAAATTACTATGGATAGCTTGTTTTTATAGTTTGAAGTGATTTACGGAAGGATTCAAGCAGTTCCTTATTACGGCGTTAGGCGTTATGTAATTGAATTTCTCCACAATTTCTGTAAGTTTCTATACAAATCATTATAAGTAAGATCAGTTCGATTTGTTGTAATTATTGTTTGAAATTTCGTATTAAATTCTTGATTTATTCCATTTTCTTTTGATAAATAAATACGTCGCCCTCTTTCACAGAACTGGCTCAATTTCGTGAAAGAAGATGTCACTAAGCTTAAAAAAATGTTAACATGGACTGAATACGAGAAATCTGTGTACCTCTGCCACAAGTTTTAAGTACGAATGGAAATTTTTTTTCTCTTTCTTCTTTTTTCCTCTATGAGGCACAACCCCGCCCTCCACAGAGAATTCTCATAGATACATCACCGGTGGCTGATTATACCGATAGAAGTTCGCTCCGCAGTAGTGACGTCATTAATTTCCAATGACGCGGCAAAATCCGAATAAATTTGATCATGCAGCAGAGCCGTCTAGGTAGATTCAGAACACAACACGTATAGTCATTATAGGAACTTTAATGAGTTTGGAGTATTCTTCTGACAGAATGTAATGGGAGGTCGCTCTACGTTGAAGATGGCGTCCAGTAAACATTCAAGTAAGCTGCCTTATTTTATGATAAAACTATCAAAGTTTTGCATTAAATGCTTTATAACAATATAAAATATACAGGCTACCGTAACCTTTGGTCAAACCACACCCCTTCCATAACTTCACCCTCTTTTACACGTGAAAAATCAAAGCTCTGCTCGACCAAACTGCATTATTGTTGTTAGCACTATAGAGCAATTTTAGCATTCCCTGGGTTATCCTCTAAAGTAGCGATCTGCAACTATTTTCTAGTTGGGGCTATTTTTTTTAAGTTGCACATTTCTGTTTAGTACTCTACTTCTACTCTGTTCGAAAACAATGTTTTTCGTATGATTTTTCATGTTTTGATAGCCTATATATTTAAAATGCGTTCTCTATATTTCCTTTCATTTTATATTTATATTAGTACTTAGAAGAAAATGCATATTTGTTCTTTTAATTATTGGAAAATACCAAGACTGTTCCATGATTTAAGTCTGTAAACCATTTATGCTTTAGAAATGAATCTGTATGTTCTCTCACAATAAATGAAAAAATTACCATTATCCTGTTGTTCAGTATTTGAATATGTGTTGGTGAGATTATTAAAGTTTAGGAATATCTGTATGCTGCAAGGAATTTTCACACTTTATAAACATGTTCAACGAATGTTTTCTTGAAAGAACACCTTTCTTCGTAAATTTAATTTTTTAGTGGTTCTCAACCATATAGTGTGATCCGAAGTTCTTTTAATTTCATTTTCTCCCGGCTTGCTCCTTCTAATTCTCGATTTTAGTAAATAAATGTTCAATTTAGATTTAGAAGACTACAAGCGTATACCTTGAGGACCATAATTTGAGAAAAGCAGCCTTGCGGTGATGTGTTTTGAAATGAATTTGAATGATTGGGAGGATATTTCGGTGCTTCAATAAGGGAAGGGAAGATGATATTCCTCTTTAAATTTTCCATGAGCATTTTGTTAATGTCTGTTTATGCATTGTTTAGTTATCTGATGGTAGAGATAAAATGAATATTTATGATTAAAATGCTGTAGGTACTTTGAAGAGATTAGTTTTTACCTGAAATCATAAACCTTTCTAAGAATTTATTTTGGAAGATGTAACAAACCCGAGTAGCGCAGAGTAATGCAGCTGGTGTCTCGTATACTCAGAACCATGGGTCTTTTGTCTCATATTTCAAACTATGCTTTCGAACTCACGATATGAAACGTTAGCATGGACCTACATTCTAGATACTAGTCCGTTAGAAGCTATGAAACATAATAAAGGTGGTATGGAGAATTGAATATTGATTGTCGCATAAAACGTTTAATGCCCTTCTAAAATTTGTCATGAAAAACTATGGAAGTAACAAACACTGCTTTTGCTATTCTGTTATACTTTAGAATCAAATGTTTCAAGCTCTATTGCTTTAGTGAAGCTAATTATGAAATACAGAGCGATCAGTGATGCTTTACCCCGGGGCGCGAAGATTTTCCTGTGAGCGAACCCCCACTCGTTTGACGAGCCATGAAGTAAGTAACAGGCCTGCTTGCTTACTTGTTGACCTTTCTGACTGTCGCAGTTGTAGCACAGCTGTTTCCGGGCGTATGTTGTGTTGTTCGTTTCCTAATTCGACAGTATATATAAAGTATATTATGCCTCGTGTGTTTACAATGGTACAGCATGTCTTTAGGTACGATTCATTTGTGTTGGTTGAGTGGTGAAAGAATCATTGTACTTTTTTTTTAGCACACAGTTGATTTTCTTACTTATACCATACTAACCCATTTTTTCAGAGAATTAACCAATAGGGAGCGTGATCATGCATTTTTTCAACAGGGCTTTGACACTGCTCACACGGCGAATAATTCCATGAGAGCAATTCACAATGTATTTCCGCAAGACAGAATTATTAGTGAGAATTTGTGGCTCCCGCGGTTCACTTATTTAAAAGCCTGCAATTATCTCTGGGTAAATGAAAAAAATGCCGTGTACAAGGTGAACCCGCACACCATACAAGAACTCAAAGATAATATTAGTCAGCCTATTATCCGGGTTTCCCAAAATGAACTACAGTAAACGATGAATAATTTCGTAAATAAATACAAAAAGTGTGTGGAGAATAAAGGCGGACTGTTTCAACATCTCATTTGATAATTTGGTAGGTAATGAGTCTCTTAAATTGGTTTATGTTGTTGTATATTTGGCTTGTTTTATTGTTTTACCCTCCCGCTAATCACCCAGACAAGGCTAACCGACTAACGAATGGGGCCCTTGTACATAGTCAAAGCACTCCGGGGAAAACAAAACTGATCACACTGTAGCTTGCATATAGGGAAAACTAGCAAAGGAATAAAGTTTCCTTCCTCCTTTACAAGTTCAAATACACCCTGGTGTCCTCCCATAATTCCTTCTCGAAGCTCTTTCATATATTGCAGACACTCTTCATTTTACTCTATAAAATTTCTCATTGGTTTTTCTTTTCCTTAGGCTTGGCTATGATGTTGTTCTCGGGAAAAACTTTTTTACTCCTTTCAAATGGTCGCTTTCCCCAGAAAACCTCTCCTGATCCGAAATATGTCTGCTTCTCACGTTTATTGCTGTGACATTTTCTTTTATTCCAAACATAGTGTTATACTTTTTGAAAATATTTTAAAGGTCCTCTCGTTTGTTCATAAATACTTTTTACTAATCTAGAACAATTGTAAGAGAGTGTGCTGCGAATATGAGTAATGTAAGACAGTAAATATCTACATTTTTTGAGGGTTGAATAGTGTTGAGCTCCCGTTTTTACTGCTGAGGTATCACGGGTGGTGGACACTAATGATACATGAGATGAAATGATACATTTGGAAAGAAATTTTTTTTTTAAAGAAGGAAACGTTCCAGGCCTAACTTTAGGGTACCACCCCGGTATTTGCCATTTATGAGGACTAAGGAAAACCGAAAAAAAAACCTATCAGGAAAGACGGTCCTGACGGAAATCGAAACCCAGAGCTCCTGCTCGCGAGTCCGCGCCTTAACAACCTCGGCCACCCGTGGCGGTGTCCTTAAAGATGACGTAAGCGAGTGGATGAATGTATTGTCTGGGGTGGAGGAGGATACTTTCGGTACTTGAGCCCTTGCTCATTGTAGGCTTTTTGTGCCTACGCCCCCAATGGGGGCGCCACCAGCAGGAAGGGATAAGGTGAGGAAGACACCTGCGGTCAGGATTTACGGGCGATGACTGCGCGGACGCAGGTGAGGTCCCCAATAATTTTCCAGATAGAAAATTTCCATAACCGTGGAGGCCTCTCCCACCGAGTTGTTCTAGCTCTTCGGAATATACGGTTCTATTCCGGACTCCGCAACAGAAGCGTTTCAAAAGCGCAAGCAACTATCACACCGCACTAGCCCACCTAGCTGTGGCACTTTCGAGCCTTTAACTTAGCAAAACAGAATGGAATGGGAGAGCGGAAAATTCGTGGAATGAAAACATCCATCCCAGCATTCGCCTAGGTGACCAGGAGAAACCACGAAAAATCTTAAGGTCAGAATGGCCTGGCCCAACGGTAATTGAACCCGGAACCTCCCAAATGCTAGTTCCAAGTGTTACCGGCTGTTTCACCCCACTCGGTACGGAGGCCAGTGGTAAGATAAAAGTAACTTCTGTTAAACTAGGTAGTTGCAGAGAGGTTAGCTAATTAAGTGGGTTGATGCAAAAAAAAAAAAAAAAAAAAAAATAGGATTGTGAATGGTAAGTTAAAACAATAAACTGAACTGCTTTTTTTTAAAATTCAGAATATATTTTCTAACACAAAGATTGTGTATACCTCTGCAAAACCATTGTTTTTAAAACGGCCTGAATTTAACCTGGAAACACTTATTGAACACGTTACATTCAGTCTTTACCAAGGGCTTTAATATGATAAAAATACCCATACTTATTAACATTTTGAAGGAGAGAAACATGCTGAATATCTGTACTTCAAAACCTCCATAATATCTGCGAAAATAACACCAATTCAATATCATGCTTCTAAGTATAAAGTAGTTTGTTAAGAAATGTGATTAGACTGGTCACTAAGTATTTTAATGTATACATATGCATACAATTACATTAAATGTACAAACGCTACACCAGTACCACATAGCAGAATATTCAAAAACAGAACTGTGAGAAACAAAAAAAATCCTACAAGATGTTCAAAATATGCTCCGTTAGCACGGATACATCCATCAACCTGCCGTCGCATGGGCATCCAGATGAGTTGATGTATTCCTGGAGAATCTCGTATTGTCTGCAGCCTTGCAGAATACGAGTACGAAGACTTCAGTTAATCCATAGATCATATGACCATCTGCCAACTTCGCATTTCAATACTTCATTTTATTGTACCTGGAACGAGATCCGTAAACACACAGAACTGATACTACGTGCTCTGTGCTACAACAAGCAACGAAGTGAGTAGCATAACAAGTAGGTTACAGAACGACCACAACAACGGGAACTTAGGAACTAAGAGTAGTCGCAACACCCCCACACATTTAACCAGAGATAAAAGCGAATATTTACCTACTGTACATTTTAAACAACTGAATGCCACAGGATATGCTGGTATTCTAGACGCAACACTTTCCAACAAGTTTTAATTGCTAATTTCGAAGGCAGTTTATTCATGTTGTATAACAAAAGATTTTAATGATGAAGATGTAAGTAAATATTTCTAGAAGGATGCAAAGCACAATTGTTTTGTCTTTAGAAGCCTAGCATTCAGAACTTTCTCCTCAACAAGGAGGATGCTTTCCTGGGCCAACACATCCACCGGCCGACCATCAGTTGGTCATATTCAAGGACCTCTCATAATTTTCACAATTTCTTTACAGTGGAATATTAAAGAAAACCTTCCCCATACATATCTTCAAGGCGTTGTTTTATATCACTAGTAGGAAGTTCCTCTTAGTTAAAACTTTAATCACTGCCCTGTATTCAATTTTGAACATCGCGCTGTATTATGCAACTCGTCAGCTTCTCTAAGCAAGTGAATGGTGTGGCCGAGAATGAAATGCAGTGTTTACACTCCTGAAACACGTGAGTATCAGATAGCATGGACATAGCAACAATGAATCATGGCCTTCTAGTCAGGGCGGAAACTTAAGGACAGCATCTGTACTCTTAGCCGAAACGGAAGATATCCCTTAAGGTTTATAACAAGAGCTCTACAAAACAGCAAATTGTAGTATGAAGACCATTTGCATTATTGGTGGTGTTTGTCCTTTTTTTCTCAAGCAATTAACAATATTTCAAATCCTTTTAAAAGTAACTGATTTTATTCAATTTTATGGAAAGGAAAGTAAACCGTCAAAAACCATTTACACTTTCAAACTTCATTGCTAACAGTGAAACTTAATGCCTCTTTAGTCCCGTTTGCATATAAATCAACGTCACTCATGTTCAATGGAAGACGAAAGCAATTTCCGGCTGTTATCAATGAGTCTACGTTTGGTTCATAAAATGATAATGAAAGGCGGAGAAGACAGGAGATGGGAATTTATCGCTCTTAATACGAGTATTCTTGGAAGAGGCTTGTTCATAAACGGAAATTGCACAAACCGTAGACAATAATAATCATAGCTCGAAAAGTGTATTTGCCAGTAATTATAAACTTCCATTCTTCTCCACCTCGGCATATTAAAAAGTTTAGTGAGGCAAATTCACTTACTTTCTTTATCAAATCGCGGGGTACTCCAAATACTTGGAAGATGAAAGTATCATTAAAAAGCATACTTTTGTCTGCTTAGGCTCTATCTCTGAAAAATGTTTTAAAAATTTTCAACTATTTTTTTCCTCTGAAAGATTTCCTTTAGCAAAGGAAAGCTATGGAAAACTCCTGTTTGTAACTGCTCTATTCTTATTTTCAGTCGTGTCAAAATACTGCATCTTTCAGGAGCACAGTGTTTTGTTGTCTTTTCGCACCCTCACGTTTAAATCATCTTGTGTGTGGACGAGCCCGTCATGAAAGACAAGTTCTATTAACTCTGAATCAAAGGAAAAAAAAAATGCAAAGAAATAATTCATTAGAATACACTAACATATTTTAATATTTTAATACTATTCCGTAAAGCAGTGTCACTTATATTTAAATGGTTTTTCGGAACGTATCAGTATTATCTCAGAGGTGAAATAATTGCTCGTCTACTTAGTCAATGAGTAGTAAAATTGAAATAATAAATAAATAAAAGGAAAAATATTACAATGCTTTGCATTTACTATGTTGCAAGACAGGTTTGGCACACAACGTCTTGCAACGGGTATTAGGAACACCAGCATTTCCTAATGAAATAAAGCAATTTACCACTCATAAATTTGGTGAAATTTCAAGAAGAAGAAGAAACAGAGGATCGCGTTAGGCCGGAATGTGCGGTACATTTGCAATGTAGTACCTAAACTGTTAAATTCAGCAGTCAGCTCTTTAAAAGTTTCATATAACGGGCTAGGAATTTTAAAAAACCATCCAGAATAAACTGCAACATACTGCTGATGTTTTCCCTAAACTGTATACAACATGCGGACAGACACATATTGCACTTCTCTAAAAAGATTTGAAATTTCAAACCGCCACGGGTGGCCGAGGTCGTTAAGTCTCGGACTCGTGAGCGGGAGGTCTGGGTTCGAATACCGCCAGGACCGTCCTCCCTGACTGAGGTTTTTTCCAGGTTTTCCTCAGTCCTCATAAATGGCAAATGCCGGGGAGGTACCCTAAACTTAGCCCTGGAACGATTCCTTCCTTAAAAATAAATCCTTTCCCAATGTATCATTTCATCTTGTGTATCATCAGTGTCCATCGCCTGTGGTGCCTCTGTAGCAAAAACGGGCGTTAAACACTATTCATAATTGAAATTTCAAGCACTAACATATCTAAACCGCTTGATTAAGAATATTGCACAAAGAATAAATATTTGTTGATATATTGATAAATATATTGCTTTGTTTCGTATGTTCAAATCTCAAGTTCCGTTAACTGGAAACATCCAAATCCCAACCGTCTCTCCAAGAAGCTTCCAGAAGCCCATTAAAACATCATTACCGATGCTTCTCCCACGCTTCCTAGAGTTACGTAAGGATTTATAATACCAGCTGTCGCCCATGTCAGCCGCGTGAATTTTACAATATTGGCAAAAAGTGTAACATTATATACAATTATTTTACAACACTGATAAAGAATATAACACTTACATACAGACAAACTTATTCGCTAACTGCATACCATATTGCATACCATTAATGGCTCTATTCTGTGGGTACTCCCCTCCTTCCATACTTAATTAAACAATTGTCATATATAATGATCAAGCTATCTTATGTTTGTACCTGCCAATTCTCCTAAAAACTATTTCAACACTTAAGATGTCATATAGTCCACAGAAAGAAGTCTAATGGGGAAAGGTTTACGACGTTAGATAATTAGTCCCCAGTCCAGGTGGTGGTGCAGCACTATTACGATAAAAAAACACAACACTAGTCTATTTTGTGAAAAAATATATAAAAACTTTTCTTAACTTAAGCACGTAAGAGTTGAATCCATAGTCAGTAGGAGTTAATATCAAAGTAATGTATACTGAGAGCATACAGGAAATTATTTTACGAAAAAATGAAATTATTGCTTTACCAATATAATGCTATTACTCATCACTAGGCATTGAGCTTCTAATGCACTTAATATTAAGCTAGGTCCACTCAAATCCGCTCGGCAGGTAATTAACCATTCGAGTCTTATTACGAGCTGTGGCCACAGAGTATATTTTCCGGCCATTAAATTACATGACAAACTGAGCGCGCATCGCTGCGCTTCTGCACAGAGACTCGCTTAGTATTGGTGTTTGACCAGAAATATCACTTGTATTAACATTGAAAATAGCAGAAACATATGTGTCTGAATTCACTATTTCAGTTTTTGTTATGTCGTGAATACTTCAATTTTTTTTTTTTTTTTTTTTTTTTTTTTTTTTTTTTAAGTGATCTATAGCCCGGCAATTTTGACGTGGGGAGTAGGAAACATTAGCAGCCAAACAGACTTTTATGTGCGAAATATCACAATAAAACTGTTAATTTTCTTTCATCCAAACACAAAACAACAGGAAAGTTGCGATGGAAGCAAAGACAATCACCCTGAGAAGAAATAACAAATCCGTGTGTTAGAAAAGAATTCTTGGAGTAGGTTTGCAAGAGCAAATCACGGTTCTGATTCCTATTGTGCGTCAAACTGCCAAGTGTTACAGAAAAGTATCTGTCTCTCCTTTAGATATCTGCATTCAATGATTACATTGTTCTATACAAACTAACAGGGAGGAAAATAATCTATTCAAAATTCAAGCAAATGCTGCGCAACAGTTTCTCGAGTTTACAGAAATTCCTTAGTATTCTATTCAAAGTTGACATCACTTGCCTCGTAAACCCAAGATCGCGGGTTCGATCCCGGCCAGGATAGATGGGTTTTTTCTGGAGTAAAAATCCTAAGTATGGCTTCCTTCGGAAGGGAAGTAGAGCCGTGAGTCCCATGTCGTACATTTACGGCCGTAAAAGAACCTCAAGCCTGAAAGAAGAGACCTCTATGCAAAATTTATCGGACCTGAATTGAATGGGACACTAACGACCTGAGATGTTAAAGAGCTCTGTAAATAAACCAAATCAACAACAGAAGAAGTTGACCTCCCACCAATTCTACACCTTTGCTTCCGCAAGGCAAAGTTGGGTTCATTTTCGGACGCATGTCCCTCTTATTAGAAAGGAAAAAGGTACTGCAGCGGATGAAAAAGTAAACATGCGTGTAGTGCAGAAATATAAAGCTGCTTTCCGTTTGCGTACTGTTGTACTTTACAACCCATAATACTAGATGTACATAACTTGACAATGTTCTTACAAAATTTCAGTAAAAAAAATGTTCATTAGTTTATCTTTTATGGCGAGTTGTATATGCACGTGCTTTCCGCAACTATTCATAGCTATTTAAATCTGATTTATGCGCATTGAGATGGGTCCCATTCAGTTCCATTTACGCGAATGGAGCTGATGAATGAAGGGCATAAGAGGAGAGAATGGTTTGTAGCTCGTGATCTGTATCCCCCACCTGTTGTCTGCAGTACAGTCCAGTACCAACATAACTTCATTTTGCTTCATTCTGGTGTTAGAAGTTCCGATGCCCAGTCATCACTCTCATCTTGTAACTGTATTTTTGTTCATTTGATTTATTTATGGACGCTCTTTAACATCTCAGATCATCAGCGTTCCATTCAATTTAGGGCGTGAAACGGTCGACAAATTTTGCTCAGAGGTCTCTTCTTTCAGGCTTGAGGTTCTCAAGCAATCTTGGGTTTAGAAGGCAAGTATGGTTACCACTACACCACCAGCACTGACTTCTTGTAACTGTATAAAAAGGTTGTCGTTTTGCCCACAATGGACCTAGAATGTTTCCAAGAACAATTTCTTTCTGTGCGTTTTCCGCATGCTTTACCAACCTTCCCATGTTGTTTGTGTGACTCGATTGAGCAGCCTCTCCATTTCGGTTATTTTCAGTGTATTATTCTTATCTACCACGCCATATTTTGGGCGGCAACAGCAGAGAGAAGGGCATGTGGTTATATTTTAAGTAGAAAGGCTGGCTATAACATTTTATATTACATATATAATTTACATTGGAAGATTGCTGAATGGGAAAATATTTTCAGTTTCCAGCCAAAATGTTTCGAGCTCTCTTGAGCTCATTTTATGGGCTTTTTCCGTATTGCAGAGCCATGGTTGGAATTATCCACAACGATGATGGAATTATTCCTTATAAAAGATAGAAAATCCTGCATTAACAAGTTTCAAAGAATTCTGCATTCATTTGTCTATTGTTTATTTTGACATATATCGGTTGTGAATATTTTAATTTGGGCGATCTAAAAAAAATCATTTATTATGCATATTCTCCTCTGGGTTCTACACACACTTGTGAGAACATTGTTTCAACTTCTTTCACAAATCCACATTTTTTTTTTTTTTTTTTGTTGTGCTGTATATCATCCTCCATAGTTAATGTGGCTTCCTCAGTGGTTGAAAACTTTCTTCTTTGGGGTTTTTGTGATATTAGGAAAGACGTGATAGTCTGAGGGAGCCAAAGTAGTTGAGCCTGGGTATTTCAGAATTTCAAACAAAGATCTACTAATTTATACCGCATAATGCCTTATCTGTATGAAGAGTCTTTGTAGTGGAGAAGCAAGATTCATTTTGAAAACTGCATTGACGTTTATAAGTGACTTTTCTTTAATTTGTCAAGAAGCTTAATGCAATACCATGCTGTAATGGTTGCACTCATTTCCAGATAGTCTACAAATAAAAACCGATTTTTATCTCAAGAAAAAGATGCCAACAGCTTGGATGATCTGTGTTCTAACTTCTTTGGATGTGTGAGTCCCTGTGTCTCCATTATTTGGATTGTTCTTTGATTTCTGGATTATATGAACATATCCAAATTTCATCACGATTATATATGATACAAAATTCTTATGAAATCAGTTCAAAATCAATCTTGAGGCAGCACTCCATTACACTTCTGGTCAGCATTGAGGCATTTCGGAAACCATTTTGCTGACAATAAAGGTTTCTCGGGTCTAAAACATTATGAATAATATTATCTACTCATTCTTGGAATAGTTATATCCTTTTAGCGGATATTCTTCGATAGTTCAGGATCATAGAATGAATGGCCACTGGCCATTTCTTATCTTTTGGACTGAAATGGCCTCTTCTAAATATTGCAACCCAGTTCTTGCCAAATTTATAATTCTTTTCACAGTACGAATTTAGATTTCACATACTTTTGAGCTGTGGTAACATTGTTTAACGAACTGACGACGTCAGATACCCTGTAACCATTTAAACGTTTTGAAGACAACACCTCTTGATTGTTTATGCAGTTCTTTTCTATGACATTCTTAATTAACTGTTTCAACTGTAATGTTAGGATACTTAAATCACTACAACTAAAACATCAAAATTACTAAATAGACTAATTTGTACTTGAAATTGTGTGATGTGGATTGGCTGGCAATGCTCACGCTACTTCCCGCGCAAATATATTCGCAGTGACGAGTTTTACTTCGTGAAGTCGCTCAGTATTAGTTATTGTCTCCATGGCAATTTAGCAAAAGCTATTCTCTGCATTTATTATTCCTAGAAGTTTGAATAGCAGGCTTTCAATACTTAGTATGAGCATATGTGTGTTTTATAATTAAGCAATAGGCTATATACAGTACATGCTGACCTCCGCTCAAAAGTTTGCAAGCATTTTGTGTGGGGAGTGAACTTGCAGCATATTAACAGTACTACTATAGTGAGAAACATTCACTTTATATAAGTAAAAGACACATGTTGCACATATAGCACTAAAATTCTGACATAAACACGTTATCAACACTCATTTCTTCAACCTAAATGGATGTAAATTCTCCATCGCATGTTTCAGTGTTCAGCTTGCATGTGTAATACTTCAGTGTTTAATAAGAAACTGTTAGGTTACACCCCTAAGATCTGATGCAGATGAACAAGCGCACCCGCTGTGACACTTTGCGAGTACGATGCACGAAGGAATGCTCTCTCTCAGCGTGAAAGACAACTTGCACGTACTGCCGACTCGCTGCACCATTCTGTCGAACTGGCGCAGTACCAAAACGTTGAAACGAGACAGCAGCAGCAGATGATGAGAGCTTGTTACCAAACGTTAGATTGAAGTGATTAAGAAGTATCTACAAATTTGGGATATTTCTTGTAAATAATATTGCTACAGAAATAAAAAGCGTACAGCATGGACCAACGTGCACTAAGTTTGCACAGGAATTTCAATGAAAAACAAAGTGAAGCAACTGTGTCTTTCCTTCCCAGGTAAACTTGGGCAGACATTTCTTTTTTATTGTAAACTAATTGGACTCCCTCGTTATTTGGCACGGGATTGGATTGTTTGGGGCGGTAGAGGTTCTTCAGTCTTGTTCACAGGCTCCTTCGCATCCGATGGGGGCACTTCGGGGTAAAAGACACAAGGCGTCCAGACAGATCCACGGGTTCCTAACAATGATTCCAGATGAAACATTCTGACGCTCCTCAAAGAGTTTAAGCCTCTCAGAAGCTCCTTTCATACCAGACTCCGGGGTAGAACATTTTCCAAAGCGCAAGTCACCAGCACTCAGCGCCAGTCCAACCCGCCCTGGACCTTGGACTGTAACAGTACCAACTCACTGAAATGACATGGAAATAGGAAAGCGGAAAATTCGCGAAAAGAAAAAATCCATCCCAGCATTCACCTAAGCGACTAGAGCAAACCACCAAAGAACCTAAGATCAAGATGGCCAACCTTGAACCTGGAGATGAATGAATATGTATGCCAAATATTTGAAAAGTAAATGTCATTGCTAATTAATTAACCCAGTATTATTTTATAAATCAGCATAGCGCCTCACGAATTGTTTAAAATTAAATAAACTATTACATGTGTAACTGGGGAGTTTTTGTAAAAAAGAACATCTAAAACTACGGAATCAGTTTGAGCAATATTAAAAAAAAAAGGTAGAAAAATATGGCAAAGAAGCTTTCTCTGGAAGAAACTACATGCCACTTTTTCTAACCCTGGGGACGAACAGGAGCATCTGATTCGAGCACTGAAAATGCGGAAATACAACGTCCTGACTTGCATAGCGGTAACATAACATCTTTGCCTCTTAGCGAAACTCCCAATGGATTTGGAATCATCTTTAGTAAATTGCCCACAAACCCAATATTGCTGAATTCCACGAAGATGAAGATTTTTTTGAGCAGTGAAAGCTTTCACAACGGAAAAAAAATGAATTTTAGAATCTAGATTGTAAATATCTTGAGAAAAATCACGGTGTGTAATAACATTTATCATCCTCCTTCTTACTATAGAATTCGACAATATGATGCCTACCCAAAATATTTCCTTTATTTTCCTCCAACAATCAAACAGAGCAACAGAGCAACAATATAACGCATTTATTTCCATTGCGTTAACCATACAATATCACGTTGTTCTACATTTCCTAGATTACATAATTGAATTATGTATAACCAAAATGTTACACTAGTAGATGTATCTTTTAGTTTGTTTTATATTAGGCTCCATTTACATACGAAATAAAAGATCGGTTTTAAAAAGTTTGTAATCTATAATACAAATATATATGTAATATATAGTGATACAGTCAGCTTTTCAACTACAGGTATGCCAAGTCTCATTAAACTGTCTCCAGCTCTGACACAGTCAATGTTTTACTTCAACTTCGTCGAAATATTTTATACCAATGGAAATAATTACAATCTATTTTCAAACGTTTTTACTACCTTGCTTTCTTGTCTGTTCGGGTGGAATTTTGTAATTAATATTTCATGAACTTCTAAATGAGATACAGACTTTAAAATTTGCACATAGGTCAGAAGTGGATGACAATACAATATAATACGGTAATTATTATTGTTAAATGGTCCCACGGTTCAAAAATATGGTTCCGCAGTTTAGAAAGTAAACTAGCGCAATATCAAACACGAAAGTTTTAAAAAATGTAAGATTCAGTAGTAAGAACACATTTTTGTAGTTCGTTAATAACGCATAAAAATATAAAATTTATAATAATCTTTATTTAAACATAAGAACGGTTGCTATGATGACTGCATTACATTTATCAAAACAATAAATAAAGTATAGTGTAACTTGATTTATATTTAATTCCAACGTTTTATTTGAATCTAAAATGATTAGAATTCCTTTTATATTTTGATAACAATACAGTCACCATGGCAACTATTCAAATAAACAACGCGATGTCGAACGCGCAAATTCCCAGAAACGCATGCCTCAACTGAGATGATGGAAGAACATTCTTCTCGACTCACTAATGACACGCAACGACATGCTAAATATTTTGATAACAATACAGTCACCATGGAAACTTTTGAAATAAAAACATCAAATTTAAATCCTCATAATTAAATCCTTACAAATAACATTTAATAAACCTGATTTCTATTAAATAAATTCAACTGCTGTAGTATTAATGTGTAACACGTGTATTAATAATGTGTTAATAATTTCAAATGTGTAAACAAGTATCGAATGAGTATTACATTTAATACAATATAATGAGTTACATATATTATCAAAGATTTTGACTTCTATATTGAGGATCTGGTACAAATGTATTTAATACTGAAACAAAAAAAAAATCAAAATTAACTGTATGTTTCTGTATTTTGTTTTTAATTAAAAACAATAATTAATAAACTGTTTCGATATGTCAATGGAGCAAATAAAACAATTTTCTCTTTCAAATGTGATTAAGAGAAAACAAAATGAAATAAATCTAAAAATTGCTCAATTTTTGTCCTTATTTAATCGGGATGTCTAATATTGATTGCAAAATTACGTGCACACAAGACTAAAAAGTAGAAAATAATTTAAATAAAAAAAGTTAAAAACCACGTTTTAATTTTCTTAATTATAAATGAACTAAAAATTATAAAATAATTCATCCTAGGCAAATGAAGATTTATAAACCCATGCAAATTCATAATCTCATAAACTTTTTTAGAAAAATTCTTCCAAACGAAAAGCGTGGGGCGCATGCATTAGATAAAATTAATAACTGTTAAGGGTATTTATAGTTTAAGTTAATCACACAAAAGGTGCAGTCAAACTATTGCATGCGCCCCACGTTTTTCGATTGTAAGAATTTTTCTAAAAAAGTTTATGAGATTATAAATTTGCACGAGGTTATAAATATGCATTTGGCTAGTATGAATTATTTTATACTTTTAGTTAATTTATAATTAAGAAAATAAAATGTGATTTTTAAACAAATTATGTAAGTTATTAATTCATCATTTTTCATCATTATAATTAGTTCCGTTCCTATCAATCAAAGTCTTCATCATCTTTTACATCTTCCAACTTCTGTATTTCCAATTGGGTGGTAATCTAAACTGGAATTTTGATTTCCTTCTACATGCTTCCTCCAACACATTTTGTTGTACTTGTCTTTTTTCTACTAGTCATAGACTTTTAATCATATCTGAATTTTTTACTATGTTTGTGGTCCATTAAGGAATATCCTGAGCACAAGAATTTCATTTCCAACAATTCAATTTTTCACTTTTTTAATATGTACTTCACTCGCAACACCATTAAGTGATAAACTGTTATTCATGTGTCTTCGGCAGTTGTTGCTTTTATTGTTCTATACATACGCTGAAATTTACGGCGTTTGTTATTTATATCTATATAAAGAAGTCCTATTTAATGATATCCTAAGTAGTTGAATGTATATACTTGTTCTGTTAGGTTGATGCATATTTTCGTATTGATTTTTAGCTGTAGCAAAAGTTTAATTTCATACTGGTTTTAGGGGAACAGCAGAAAAACACACGGAAGCTGAATATGAACCAGGAAACTACTAGTATAGAAAAACAGTTGGAAAGCAATATTATACTATAAAATACATCTTTTTGTTGTTTCCCCTAAACCTAAGTTTTCCCATTTAATGTGCCCTTTCTCATAAACTATCCATCCTAATGATATGCATTTTTGTGTTGTTTTACAGATGTAATAAAATAATCCGATTCTTTTAATAATGCAATATTGAATAACATTTATTTTTAAAAAATATAGTAGCTATAAAATATATTAGTAAAGTTACTCATTGGTTAGACATTTTTTAAATTTGTATATGAGATATGAAAAGAATGAATTATTCGGTTTATTAATCTTATTCTCGCCTACAAGTTGTCAAAAATTTGT
>CM060846.1:94825097-94907597 GCA_030762175.1 Metallyticus violacea | reverse complement strand
TTTAAACAGTGAACAGCGAATATGGATTAAAATTGAGGCGCATGTGGAATGAACGCGAGGGAATGCCATGCAGGACCCGAGAAGCTTATAACGATATAGCCTTGCCATATCGATGCTGGTTCATTGGGTGTTAATCTTTCGATAAGAACGTGTTAGTGTGGAAGATGCGCCAAGTGCAGGTCTTCCTGTCCTCGAAGCGCATTTCGTTGATTTAATTCAGTCACTGCTGGAGGTGGATCCGCCATAAAAATCGGAACAAGCCACACTATTGTGTTTTCAGTAGAGCGCCACTTCTCGGAAATAAAGAGGAACGTCTTAGCTATAGCTGTTCAGTATTTTACAGAAATACAGCAGAGGGCTATAAATGTGGCAGGGAATTAAACTGAAATAATGTAAACGTATCCAAGTTCTAGAATAAATGTTTAGATACTTATGAACATTCCACTAATACGTTCTTGCTAAATTCGTATTTCAGAGTGCTTAGAACGGCTGTTGACTGGTTTATTAATGTTTGAATTAAAACTTCTGATTCGTATATCCCTCCTAGTCATTCGTTTGCTCATTTCTTAAGAATATTCACTAATATCACCGTAAGTTCACTTAATCAGTATATAACTTTTGGGATAAAGGTTGTAAGGCGCAAATCAAAAGAACACATGTGTATTCATTTAACTTTAAGCATAGCCAGGAGCACTGAAGTGTTGTAACCTACAGTACTTTCAGTTTCGCCATTCTCCAAGTCTCTCAGTATATTGCAACTTCAGTTCCAACTGCAATAAAATAACACACAAACCTGGTTTAGAAAATCAGGAGTTCAGAGCAAACGTTGACTTTGAAGTACCAATGGAAACAAAACAGCCCCGTCAACAGCAGAAATTGACTCAAACAGAAATGAATAATCTTATTAGAGATATGTAAACAAAGACAATTTTATTGTTGATTTGGTTTATTTACAGAGGCTCTTTAACATCTCAGGTCATCAGCGACCCAGTATATTCAGGACGTGAAACAGCAGCTAACTTTTGCTCAGAGGCCTCTCTTTCAAGCTTGAGGTTCTTTTTCGTGCCGTAAATGTACGACACGGGACCCACGGCTTTACTTCCCTTCCGAAGGAAGTCATACTTAGAACTTCTATTCCATCGATCCTGGCCGGGATTGAGCCGCGAACTTGGGTTTACGAGGCAAGTATGGTTACCACTAGGCCACCAGGACCGACTCAAAGATTAATTGATTTATTTGCGGACGTTCTTTAACATCTCAGGTCATCAACGTCCCATTCAATTCAGGGCGTGAAACGGCCAACAAAATTTTCTCAGAGGCCTCTCTTTCAGGCTTGAGGTTCTTTTTCGTGCCGTAAATGTACGACACGGTACCCACGGCTTTACTTCCCTTCCGAAGGAAGCCATACTTAGGATTTTTACGCCCGAAAATTCCATCGATTCTGGCCGGGTTTGAACTCGCGATCTTGGGTTTAGAAGGTTAGTATGGTAACCACTACACCACCAGGACCGATCCTCTACTCAAAGATAAATACACATACTTGTTTATATGTATATGTTTTTAACGGCTGTTATCTCACATTCTACTTAGTGTAGATATTTTTTCAATGATCTCGATGTTACTTAAGAGGCTAAAAGAAGTTAGGTTAAGGCATTTTAAGTTCCCTACAGATTATATCGGATAATACAAATATATGGTACAAAATATCCCCTAGAAATATTGCTGCTGTTTTTTCATTTACCACAAAAACGCATTAACCAATAGCTATAGAAAGATAATGTTGAAATATTGGAGAGTAGCACAAACAAGCAATCTGCTAGAGGAGCCGCCCCTGACCCCGATCCTCTGTAAGGAAAGACTGTATTCGCATTTTATGAAGTACGGGAGCTGCCGGCAGCTGTAGGCTTAGGAGCAGGAACGTAAAACATCGCACAGAAGAAAAAGTTTATATTTCAAACCCGATAGATAACAATTAGGTACAACAAGAATATCGCCTATGCTTTATACATTTGTTCAGAATGTGAACAAAGCATGTTTTAAACTAAATATTTTAAATAATAATAATAATAATAATATCACTTTAATACTTTCTATTTGCATTCAGCTGATAATTTTAAGTACATAAGACGATTTGCAAGGGGTAGGTCAGAGCTTATGCATTATAGCTACAGAGTATGGTTTTAAAATATAAGAATTTATATTAAAGGTAACGGCTATAATAAGAAAAAATAACGTTCTGTCCGAGGGCAGGTGCTTCACTGCACACTAAGCTGCATCCCCTGTTAACCGCCACGGGTGGCCGAGGTCGCTAAGGTGCGGGCTCGTGAGCGGGAGGTCTGGGGTTCGAATCCCGTCAGGACCGTTCTTCCTGACTGGAGGGTTTTCAAGGTTTTCCTCAGTTCTCATAAATGGCAAATACCGGGGAGGTACCCTAGATTTAGGCCTGAAACGTTTCCTTCCTTAGAAAAAATATCCTTTCCCAAACATCATTTCATCTCATGTATCATCAGTGTCCACCGCCTGTGTTGCCTCAGTAGTAAAAACGGGCGTTAAGCGTGCACGTGGACTTTGTGATTTAATTTATTTACTTAGAAATACATTTTTTCAGAAGTTTCAGCATATAGAGCTCTACGTGCATTTTTACCCCCAAATCATTCAATAGTTACTAAATATGTACAAATGAGTATCAACAGTTCTAAACATAGCATTTTTCCTTTTTAAAAACTATTCAAAGAAACGTATTTGAAAAAGCAAAATAACCTTACTATAGTAAAAAGAAGCAAGAACCATAAATAATAAAGAATACATGAATACTTAACCAGTACTTAGAAACACTACAGGGTTTCTGGAATATCTAAAGCCTGTCACATGTAGTAGCAAATAGTAGTTGTATTAGTAGTAGTAGTAGTAGTAGTAGTAGTAGTAGTAGTAGTAGTAGTAGTAGTAGCAGTAGTAGTAGTGGCAGCAGCAATAGTAGTAGTGGTAGTAGCAGTAGTAGTAGTAATAGTAGCAAGTAGTAGTAGTACTAGTAGTAGTAGTAGTAGCAAGTAGTAGTAGCAGCTGCAATAGTAGTAGGGGTAGTAGCAGTAGTAGTAGTAGTAGTAGTAGTAGTAGTAGTAGTAGTAGCAGTAGTAGCAGTAGTAGCAAATAGTAGTTGTAGTAGTAGTAGCAGTAGTAGTAGCAAGTAGTAGTAGCAAGTAGTAGTAGTAGTAGTAGTAGTAGTAGTAGTAGTAGTAGTAGTAGCAGCAGCAGCAATAGTAGTAGTAGTAGTAGCAGCAGCAGCAATAGTAATAGTGGTAGTAGCAGTAGTAGTGTAGTAGTAGCAAATAGTAGTTCTAGTAGTAGTAGTAGTAGTAGTAGTGGTAGCAGTAGTAGCAGTAGTAGCAAGAAGTAGCAATAGTAGTAGTGGTAGTAATATTAATAGCACTAGTAGCAAGAAGGAGCAATAGTAGTAGTAGTAGTAGTAGTAGTAGTAGTAGTAGTAGTAGTAGTAGCAGTAGTAGCAGTAGTATTTATTATGTAAGTAGAACTTTATAGTTAGGAAAACTTTTGTATGGTTGTGTCAGTGGCACTCTACGATACCGCAAATGGTAACTAGCGCTGCTCTTTCCTATAGGCAAAACTCCGCACATTGGTTTATAATTCAGTTGAGCGCTGCAAAACAGCTTTGCTATTATTATTCTAAATACCTTAATTACGAATCGTACCTCTGCAATTCATTACCAATTTCTGGAAACTGGTAACTGGAAACTTGGATCTCTTGGATAACTTATTTGGCGCTTTATTTGTTGTGTGCTTTCCTTTGCATGGACCCGCATCTATATATGAACGCAATCATAAGTTATTTTTTGTGAGTTGATGCTAGTACTGCCCACTATTCTTTTAAGAACTATAACAAAACAACTTTTAAGCAATGACAGTACTTTCATCGAAAATGTTTCAAATTTCTTAGACATGCAGCAGTCAACAATACTTTATTTCAACATAAGTGAATGGAAACTTCTCTTGAAAGAACCATTGAAACTGCTAATCAGTCTTCGTCATTCCATCATATGAAATCAAAGGTTCGAGAGTCACCAAAGGTCACATTTTAGGTTAATATTTCGGGAGTTTTGTGACCAGGTAAACTCTACTATTAAGACTTTTGCAAAAAACAAATACTATTTAGTATAGACATCAAATTACTGTGAAAAAATTACTTTTCCATTCTTTATGGACTTTGGTCAAAACAAGGTGTTTCTTATATATAGGTGGATGAGCAGCCTCCTTTTTCACCTGCATCTTCTACGTATTGTAGCCTGCTCTTGACTTTCGTTAACACAATTAAACCAATTTAGGCCATATCTTGTTATTGTTTTTTTTTTACGCCGGCGCTTTCCTTTCTTTGAGCTGAAAAAATACTGGAGTCCTGGACTGTTTATAAATGCATTGAAAGTTGCTACACTACCTCATATTTTTGAGCAATCGCTTTCTGAAACATAGACACTTGTGTAATAAGGCTGCGTAATTATTTTGTTCGCGTACAAGTTATTCATAACAAACTGGTGCAAATCAAAAGTTTGAATGCGTGGAACGAAACACAAAGCATGAAGTGGTGCAAAATTCATGAATAATACGACCAAATATGTGCACTAATAATCCCTTATTGAAATAAATTGCTAATGGTTGTTTCGAACAAATGCAAGGCAAGAAACGCCACATTTCAATCAAAACTGCAAAGCGCATTATAATAAAAGGACTTCGGTCTACTTTTGAGCGCTGCTGTAATAGTAATCTTTACAATACAATATTAAATCTAAGTGATGAATCAGTACAAGATTTTCTCTCATTACATTTACATTTTGTGAACATTTCTGACATTTATTGGAATATTTTGTGGATAATCTTTAGAATATGCTCATAAAGGAAACTGAAAGATTAATTTTTGCAAAAGTTATACAACAGTCTATAAGCAAACATTGCAGAAGTGCTGTCTCCATGTTCAGGTACCAGCATATAGTCAGTCAGAAAACAAAACATATTTATTGACACATTCATTATGTCTCTATGAAAATTTTACATTTTCTTTTGTTAAGCCAAGCCTTGCTTTATATAATGAACGTATCTCTTGTTTAGGAAGCAATCTGCATTGATTAAATAGGAGAGTGAGAGTTTCTGGAAATAACCCCCCCCCCTGGTCGGTTTGGAATTGCTGAAATAAAGAGCAAAGAAAGGAAGGAACCATGTGGCGCATTGCCAAGATATGTTGTAGAGTTCATTAAAGAAAGCAGCCTTTTGCTAAACGCCAAAAGTGCTTCTGCTTCTCAGCTGTTTACACGTATAGCTTCGTTTGAGACTAGAAACAAAGAATTACTACAACTCGTAACGTCTGTGGAATAATTAATTCCATTAACACAACGTAAAATATAAATAGTGGAAATAATATTTCTAAAGGCACATATTCTTATTCATGCGATCAAAGTTACAATAAAAGTAATCTGGAATCATTTCCAAAATTGCATAAAGAAGTTGCTGATATTGGGAAAACAAAACATTTACGTTTAAGGGAATTAGAGTACAATTTCATTAAAATTATAGGCTTATGCATGTTTATTTTCAGTGAATACTTCATAATGGCTAAAAGTATTTACCATTATTTTTACTTAATAATAATAGGATACCTAGGAATATGAAAATGCAGCATTTTATCTACTTCAAAAGATGCAGCATTTTATCTACTTCAAAAAGTCCAGATTTACATTATTAAAGTAGAATTTAAATACACAGGCACTGAACACTCGTGCACACTTTTTATATGCTGTGACCGCCCCTCTAGTTGCAGGTCACGAAACTGCTAAACTTGGATCTTTTAGTGAAAGAAAAGTATAGCTTGTTGCTAATGCAGATGCAGAAACTCTCTATCGTGGTTCACCCATTTTAGAACTTTCGAAATATAATCGGGGTGAGAAATCTGGTTAATTCTGAACCCCAAAGATTGGGAATCTTTATTCAAACCATGCTCGAACTTGATGAGTCATTTCTATCAATATGTGTTGTAACCTCTGCATTGCTGTATAATACTCTTGGTAATCACCAGGGATCAGTTAAAGTTCTCTTAAAATACCTATAAAACTACATTAAATCATAAGGAATGACCCTAACTGAAATATTTTTAAAATGCATTAAAAGTATGTAAATTAGCATTCATAAATGTAAGTGACTAATTTTTATAAGCACGTGTTTTCGTATATTCACTTGTAGTAAACAAATAGGAACTGAATAATTACACTGTAAAATGTAGTTATCCTATTCTGCATTGTCCTAAATTACAGTGTATATGTATAGATTTTCAAAAGTAGCTGAAAGCCGATTATCGACAAGAACAGTCTTATATTTTGAAAATTTTCTTTCAAAATCGGCACTTATAATCGAAGCATATTGAAAGTATGCTAAGTCCCTAGATGTCAGTTTTCCTTCGAAATCTAATGTGTTGAAATTTTTAAGTTACACGCCACTTTCTTGAAGTTTCACAATTACAGAGATTAGGAAGCCAAAATTTGCTTTAAATGTGGCAGTTCCATTCCATTTCACTGTTGGAAAACAGCTCCTAAGTTCGCCAGATGTGTTTAGTATCTTCGTCTTCAGAGCGTCAACTATGGATTTCACAGCTTGAAATTTATTGCATTAGTACACAGCAGCAGAGATCCAGGAGCCCCGCAGTGTAGTGATCCGTTCCGATGGTAGGAGAACACTTGGTGCTATGGATCTAAAGACTATTGTTCTTGATGGAGCTTAAACAGAAATTTGATTGGCCAGTGTACCGTTGCAGGTAATCTTTTATTTTACATTACTAAGTTTCCATAGAGGAATATTCGCTGAAAGTAGAAGTCACACATTTATTTGAAAAATGCGAAGATTTACTGCTTCTAGCTGCAGCTTGTATCAACAGTAACTGTGTTGATGTGTACTTTTGGGCATAATACTTTTCAATAACACGTATGTGTTTGTCGCGCTTGATGTGCTGTTTTATTGTGAAAATATTCTAAGTTGCCACCTTAACTCTATAAACCTTGTATAATAATATTAAATCACCAATCCCAAAAACGTCTTGGCAAAACTAAGAAACCATTTGGTTGAAATGATACTGTTTACATGGATGGACGGACCCATCTACACCAACTGATTTTCAGGCCAACAAATTAACTATTTTTCTATATTTTCTATTTTTTTTTTTTTGGAAAGGGATGGGGTAAATGTAACAGCTATCCTGTGTTGTAATTAACTATGTTCTTATCTAGTAGTATAAAGTTAACAGCAGCAATCAGAACAAATAGTCGCGTGATGAGAGGACCTGGTTGTTCATTGTGTGACGTCTTACTTCTTATTTCCCAGAATGTGTGACTGGCTGTTTAAATAACACTTTCTCGCAACTTACTAGGTAAAATTGTGAACTTAATACGTAAGGTTCAACACCTTTCCCTTCCACTGCAGTTATTTCAAGGTTAACTGATGTTTCATTTAATAATTCCATTCCAGATTGGCTTAAATGGGCAAGGAAATAGTGCTGCAGAATTGAAAATAGTTAATTTAAATCGCACAAGAAATAATGTACAAGCGCTAAAAATACAAAAAAAGACCAGTAATACCCAAAACTGTAAAAATGGAACTAAAATAGAAAAATGTTGGAAAATGAAAATAAATTACATTAAAAAATGCTGCTTTTTAATTCACAAATGTATTTTTCCTTTGCTCTCGTCCGAGTTCGACGTGGGTGACTTATTTTCATCCGTTTATTGTTCTTCCGTGAGGCTTTTGTGCCACTTATACACCTCTATTTTAGAGAACGTCTTATCCTCAAACTGTGTCCTTAATTTTTGCAAAATTTCGGCCGGTTTCACGCCCTCTCGCGCTAAAATCTTAACAATCAACGAGTGTAGCTCTTGCCGTACTTGTATTGCTCATCGAGTAGTAATTGCGGGATTAATTTTGACTTATTATGGCAAAGAAGCTAAGTATGGCGTTTGGAAGTTGCATTAACACACTTAACTAATCTATCCGTCAGTCTATTGTCTTCTATTATTATGACAATGTAATGACCTGTTGCATACAATGGTATTTTCCTTATGTATGAAATACTCTCTTGTGTAACCGAATGAGATATATTGACAGGTGAAATGAGCAACATCTTCCTCTATGAATTTATTCCATTTATTTTAAAGTTAAATCGTTGAAATTCCATCCCTTCGCCCGGATTGCAAACGTGTGGTTATATGTATATGAAGCACAATATGTGCACAGGAATTAAAATACTCCAAATATGAGTTGAAAAGGGAATGAAGGATATGAATAATGGAAATTGTTGCACGACGAATATCATTTGGTACTCAATTAAAGCTGGGATTATTCGAACTCCTGTTAACTGTTACATGAAACTGCAAATTAGATACCCTTGTGTACTTTTACGCCATGAATCATCAATCAATTGCATATGAACAATTGTTTTTAAAACGTGTATAAAAGTCTAAAGAGGTGTAATAAGGGTGTTCCAAACGATATCTGCCAATTTAATAAGCAAAATACAAGGGTTCTGTTTGTCGGTTTGAAAACAAAAAGAAAGCCAAAGAAGATACACTTAGTCTAGTGTAAATATTTTACTTAATTCAATATGAAATATGTTTAAAGGTGCTCTCATTAATCAAATATTTAAACATACCATACTGTGTTCTTTAAAGAGGTACAATTATTTAAGCATTCTATATGCAGTAAATAACTAAACAAAAATGTTAAGGGTAACTTTTGAAGATGCCCTAAATTGTCAACATTATATGCTTTTTATTTACATATTTTTGTACGATACAGCAGTTTTCCTTAAAATCCTATTATTTTCTCCATAAATATCTGTATTTACCTTCTTTTATAAACCATGGTAGTTCTCACTCCATGTATTATGTATTAACTTGGTTTTCTCCTTCATCTTCTTCTCCTCTTATTCCATAATTTTATTTACTATAGCTACCAGATATACTATTCTGCTTTCTTGGAAACTGCCAAGAAAATTCTTTTCTAACTCAATATTTCTCTATCTTCGAATTTGTATTTCATTCAACCATTATTTTCTTGCTGCCCTCAGCCAAAAATTAATTTATTTAGCCAATAAATTGCCTACCTAATGCATGTTTCTGACCCGTATAGCAAAGCATTTTGTACTGATGCACAGTAAAGGATTAAGATTTTTCTGTATAAGATATTCTTACTACAAAACACACAATTTAGCATCTTCCATCACTTGTTCTTTCTCCTATTTCATATGAACTTGTGCCATCATTTGTAAATGACTCCCAACTATTTAAATATGCGAATTTTTCTGATTTATTTAATTTCAATAATAAATACTCATATCAAATATTAAATACTCTGTCTTTGCAATTTGTGTATCTAACCACCAACTATCATAATATATTTTTAATAAGTGATGTAAATAGTATCTCTGATTTGTTGACACTTCCATTGTGTTGTTTTTTGTGTATGCTCATAAACTAACATATTTCTCAGTAAAGACACATCACTCACTGCAGTTTTGCAAAATGGCGTTCGTTGACTGTCTCAGAAAATAATTCTCACTACCATACAATAGCGTGAAACCTGTCATTCCTTTTTTAATGTGAATTGTTTATATAATAAGTGATATTAATATAAACGTTTGTCGTTTATATTTTTGTTAAGCTTATAGAATTTTAGTTGTAATATATTTCTAGTTTTATTCCTCAATGTTCTTGCAATTGTGCCACATATAAGTTTTATGCGAAGACCTTTATCATAACCATAAGATGTATAGTTTCCTAAATAATTAGTGTGACATCTTCTTAAGTATAACATCATCTATCACAAATTTTATATTACAGGGTCCCTTCTTCAGAAAGCCATTACTTCAGTTTCAGATGTTAGTAATCAGATTTTATGTATTTTAACTTTTTATTCAATATATATTATAATTCATGTTCGGATGCTTCAATGACCGAATTATCAGAGAATATCAATATATTGATATACCTATTTAGCTAAATATTAATTACTCCGGTTACTTGTGCGACTTGCTGGTTCCACTCACTTATAATATCATCTATATACAGATTAAACTGAGTGGTTGACCATCTGCAACCCTGTCAAATACCTAGTTCTGTATGTTATAATTTTTCCCATTGTAATGTCCCATATCAATGCATTTGCGAGTGTTGTCATATAATTTTCTAATAATATGTATGTGGTCGAATTTCTTTTATTAACATAATTGTAATTTGTTGACGTGATCAAACGCCTTTTCATAATCAACGAACGCGATGAATATTTCCAAGATCATCATTTTCTGTATTGTCCGTTTTAGGATGAATACACACACCTCCCTTTATAAATAATTTTTACTCTCAGCTATCATAGCAAATGCTATAGGTTTCAACATTTCCGAGCTTATTGTTGTACACAGCAAAATCCTGTTGTTAATAGGCTTATTATTCTATATTTAGAATAATACGTTCTGTCATCCTTTTTAAAGAATGGCATAACTATTTCAGTTTTGCATTCATCCGGTATTTTTCTTGTAGGTAGTCCAAAACATATTGTAGAGATGAAGAGTCGTAGTTTGAATAAACCTACAACATTTAAACAACTCAATATTCATTACGCCAGTTCTAGTAGTTTTCCTGTTTTTACTTAATTTTAAGGCTGCTTTTAGTTCATCAATTGTTAGATCTATTCTTTCTGCAAAATATGTTATCTTCCTGAACATCTCCACCATACTAGAGTCCTTTATAACACTTAAACTAAGGTTATTCTTTTATAATGTTTATTTGTACCGTATCCGTTTCACTGTTATTAAAATGATATATATTTTAAATGCATATACTTGTCGTCCATTAGCGTCATCTTCTAACTGGGAAATTTACGTTTCTCAGCTATTCTCATTTACCTATCTTTCTGCAAGAGCACAATTTTTTCTTATAATTTCTTGCAATCTCTTCGCTACGATTTATAGCATCTTTTTATAAGTTTTATATTTTTCATCTGCCACTTCTTTCAACTTCGCTGTCCAAATCATTATCCCCCATGCTATTCCAAACTCCTATTCCTTTTCTTGCAGCTTTTATAATAATGTCTTTAACATTTATTCTCTATTTTACTATATTTTTACTTGTGTCTTCTTCTATCAAGAGATCTGTTTTTATAGGCATAGGCCTATTGGATGAAGAAGACACAATAGATCTATTATTTAACCATTTTCATACTTTCCTCTTTTAGACACAATAGGTAGGTATATTATTATAACCCTTTTCATACTTTCCGCTTTAAAAAGTTGTACTTTCAAAAATCTGCTTTCCACTTTTCAACAATATTTGTGTGTATTTTCTTCCAACGCGCAAATATATTTATTTTAGTTTTCAATAGAAAGTGGTGGCTACCAATGTCTTCAACTATATATGCTAGGGGCGCTCTAAAAGTTCTCGATCTGACCAAGAAAACACAAGATTTAAGAGAAATGTTTTTTTTATTATTATTATTTTTCATCATACTGACCCTGTAAATCAACACGTTTAGTCCAACGACTTTCCAACATTTTAACACGTCCAGTAAAATAAGAATTGTCCAACTGTGAAAAATAAACATCTATCTCAGTTTCAAAATCACCATTTGATATGTATCTTCGTCCACCCAGCTATTTCTGGGAACAAGAAGTAATCACTGGGAGCCAAATCCGGCAAATATGGCAGATGCGGAAGCACTTGTAAGCGAAGCTCATGCAGTTTGGCAGCAACAATGTCATACGTGTGTGAAGGCACATTATTTTGTTGAAAGAGAACTTTCTTTTTCGCAAGGTTTGGACGTCTAACCTGAATAGCATCCTTCAGCTGGTCCAGTAGGGAAGTGAAATACTGCCCTATGATGGTTCCGCCTTGGAGGTAGTCTACGAGCACCACATCATGAGATTCCCAGAAAACCGTAGTCATTAATTTTCTTACACATGGAACTGATTTTGCTTCCTTTGGTGTACTTTCACAGGTTGCCACCCACTGTTTGAATTGCTCCTTCATTTCTGGCGTGTGGGACCTACTGTTATGAAATGTCGAGAAACTCACTGAAATTGCTTTAAAACAACCGTAAACACTGTTGCAAAATGTTCATTCGATTGCGTGTTTTGGATCATAATTAATGAACGCGGCACTCAACGAGGAGAAAGCTTTACCTTCAATGGATGATCATTGAGTACGGCATTGTGAATTTTTGTCACATTCTCGTAGCAGTTTTGGGATGCCCTGAACGTCCATCATCTTGAATGGATGTACGGCCACGCTTAAATTTAGCAGTCCACTTTTAATCGACGAAAAGAAGGGAAATATTACTTTAAAATTGGAATCCAACTTCTTTTGGATTACTGATGGTTTTAAACCCTTCAAAACGAAGTACCTTATAATAGCTCGTAATTCAATTTTATGCATTTCGTAGAAAATGTTAACACTAGTTTGTTTACAAAATCTTCACAAGCAATTGACTACACTCACGAGTGTGAAACTTTACAGAGCGTCATCTAAAGAATTATTTAGAATCATAGTAATTTAGTCATCTTGAAGACATCTCTGAGTCAGGCCGAGAACTTTTAGAACACCCCTCATATATGTTTATCTTCTATGAGGCTTTCCCATTTCTTACTTACTGTAGAGTACAAGTCCTGTGTCACTACATGTATATATATATATTAATATTCTTCTTTAGAAAAAAAATAAATTTAATTTCATTATGAGTAGCACATTCCATCAAATATTTTCCGTTGTAATTAATTTTATTTTCACCAAAGCAGCCTGATGGTCCTGGTGGTGTGGTGGTAACTATACTTGCCTTCTAAACCCAAGATCGCGGGTTCAAACCCAGCCAGGATCGATGGATTTTTCGGACGCAAACATCCTAAGTATGGCTTCCTTCGGAAGGGAAGTAAAGCCGTGAAACCAGTGTCGTACATTTACGGCACGTAAAATAATCTCAAGCAAGAAAAAAGAGGCCTCTGAGCAAAATTAGTCGGCCGTTTCAGGCCCTGAATTGAATGGGACGCTGATGACCTGAGATGTTAAAGAGCGTTCGTAAATCAACCAAAGCAGCCCAACTATTTTGAGATTCACTGGTTTTTTACTTAGACATTTTTGTCCCTGTAATCTGATGTAATCATTTTTATTGATTGAATTGAAATGTAGACTGAAGATATTAGTTACTTATTTCCAGTTTCTTCTTTTCTTCCTTCATCTGGGGCGTAATTTCCTATAATAGTCAGATTTCCTTAAGGTACGGTAAATTTTGTTGAACTTGTGCTGTCATTTATGTATGTATAACTTTCAATAGTAAATTCCTACTTTTTGACTATTAGCATTGCTGCACCCTACTTCCCCTTTTAGGCTGTACCGCCACGGGTGGCCGAGGTCGTAAAGCGCTGACTCGTGAGCAGGGTGTTTCAGGTTTGGTTTCCTCCAGGACCATCCTCCCTGACTGAGGTTTTTTCCAGGTTTTCCTCAGTTCTCATAAATGGAAAATTCGGGGAGGTACCCAAAACTTAGGTCTGGAACGTTTTCTTCCTTAAAAAATCCTTTCCCAATGTATAATTTCTTCTCATGTATCATCAGTGTACACCGCCGGTGGTGCTTCAGTAGTAAAAACGGATGTTAAACACAATTCATTTATTTTTAGACTGTGGAATTTCACTACATAACGATATCACGTTCTGCGTACATACTACCTCTAAGTTCTTTTTGTTTCTGCAAGTTCTGACATATTATTATTTTTTGAGTTTCTTTGTATCAATTACTTCTCTTTCCTTTGTATATAGCCCTCTTACATTCCATGTTGCTAAATTAGTACAATCATTACGCCTTTCCGTTTAGCCTAAATCCTTCCATTGTGGTCAACTAGTTTTCCATCCGGTGATGTGACCGCTTTCGTGGTCTTGTGGTCAGCGGATCGGCTTACAAATTCGGAGGTCGAATTCCGTTAAGGTCAATTACTTGGGTAGGTTTTTCCGGAATTTTTCCTTTCCCTAAAAGGTGAATGACAGGTAACTTTAGGCGTTCTGGACTCCGGGCTCATATATCCACTCATTTCATCAAACATTCATTAGTCTCTTTAGATCTTCGTTGTCATGAGGACATTAAACTTTAACTACCCCCAACTGGTAATGTGTACCTGAACTTTTCAGCAATTAAAAATGCCACATTGGTTGCATTACAACGCCACATACGTTTGATTATGGAGCTGTCATTTCTCTGCCTCCAAGCTTGCAGGGCTTGCTCATGTGCCAACACTGGAAACATTGCCTTCCCAAAGGCTGAAGGAGTTCTTTCTACCCAATTTTGATAGCGAGTATTTGATTTCTCCGGTACCTGTCATATTTGGCGGGCATTTCCCTATCCGCCACCTGGGGAGGCACCCGATGAAGAACTAGCAACCTCTAACATTTAATGGATAGGAAAAGAGAACAGTTAAACCGTAGGCGAAGAAGGATAAAAAAAAAAATGAAATGGACTATTGATTGCTCGAATGTTCAAAGCCTGTCTGAAAAGCTCAAAATGAATATTATTATTCTGGCCGAACTTTGAAGAGTGATATTATAAAAACATGTGTAATATTAGAGCAGGGTCGACAAAGAGGCAAGAGCTAACGCTAAAGCAAAAATTTATAATAAAATCATTGAACTGTATTAAAACTTGAGCTTTTGTTTATGAAAGAATATTTATCCAAGAATTATCGACATTGGGAACAAAAATTGTGATTGTAGACATACATGCGCTAACAAATAATGGATCTGGTATGCAGAAAGCTAAAATAGTGATGTATTGGAAAATATTTCAGGAAAAAAGAGTTGCAGTTTATGCGTCATCATTACAGTCTTCATTTCACAGAGACCAGGAACTTTGGTCACGGTTGAAAATGCCAATAAAATAATCTTCATGGGAAATATTAAACCACAATAAACAGACTGTTCAGCGCTTTTAAATAATAAACATGCTAATATTTCCATCTAAAACCCTCCTCGACAGAAAGCTCAAGTAAAGTAGACAGTTGAGAAAGTTACTGAAGTGGGCAAAAACGCAACTAACCGTACAAAACAGGAGAATTAACAAGTTGAAAAACAAATATTTTGGAATATACTTGTCAAAAGCAAGATGACCAACCAATGTAATGAAATGCAAATAGTAAATCAACAACAAAAAAACTACAGAGATAAATTGAGACCACGCAGAGTGCATGATTTGTGAATAACTATAGCAGCCATCTTCTTGTCTGTAAGAATAATTTCTGAAGCCAAAGAATATAAAAAACCAATCAAAGTTAATAAAAAACAATCATCAAAGGAAGTATCATGGAATAAGGCTGGTTGAGCAACCGGTAGCGGAGATTTATTCGACTTCTTCATCCGAAGAGGAACCACTGCAGGGGTTAAACCAAAATAAAAAGATTTACTAAAGCTAGAGTTTAATACACATGTAACTTTTTGAAGCACATTTGACCGACAAGTAAATTTTAAAATTCAGGTTAAGGATCGAACTTCTGTAAGTCCCCATGGGGATGATAATGGCTTAAGTTTTAAATTTAATCGGAGACATAGGTATGATGCAGGTGGTGAAAGAATATCCTTGGTAGTATCTGTTACATTTCGTCTGAAAATACTTCGAAGTTTTGGGGAAGATTTAAAACTCAACCGAGGTATTCTTTGAGGAAAAGTGTAGGTGGCAGGATTTTGAAGCAGATTTTTTATAATCTTTGAAAATACATTTAATGTATTCGGTGGCTGGAGAGGAAGAGGTACATTATTATTATTATTATTATTATTATTATTATTATTATTATTATTATTATTATTATTGGGCTTGAAGCCTCTTGGAGTAAAGCTCTTGTGAGACGGAATAATCAGCAGTGATGAGGGGCAATTCACGTCGTCAAGTATTTGAGTTATATTAGTGATATATTTATAAAAAATGCATTGTTGTTACAAAGGCGGTGCTCACAAATGAAAAAGAGAATGTTATAGATATTTTGATGTTCTTAGTCTGACAGCTGTTGAAATGGAGATATTTCTGAATACTGGTAGATTTGATGTGAAATGACGTTAGTGTTTGTTAACAAGATTGATATCCACATTTTAGAAAGCAATACAGGTGCGAGACATCCGCACACATTTAAAAATACCTGTGTACTCTATTATATTTCACATTCAATGTACTCTTAACTTTTACTAAATGTATGTTTCCTTAAACATGTTAATCAAATCTAATATCTAACATTTCTTCATATGGTTATATGTAATTGATTATGTTTTATTGTACAACATTAAATTTGAAGTAACTTATCCATAAAATCCGATTAAATTGCACGAAAGTGAGTCGGAAAGTAAGTACCTATGCTACTACTGGGAAACAAAGCACAGCTTGTGTTTCTACTGATTTATATTTCCACTAGGACAATGCTAGCTGTAATGTGGTCCGCCGCACAAATATGCTGCTGATCATTTGGCGTTGACAAAGTGTTGCCATTTCATCATTCAATTCAAACTTGATGCCTTTAGACTTTATGTTTGGGAGATTGCAAAATCCCCTACTGTTAGGAGATCTAAGTGATTTCTTTGTCAAGGACGAATTGACGATTTTGTAGAAAAATGAAGGAATTGTTTGCAAGCTAATCAGTGTACTTAAGGGAGCAACTGAGATGGTGAAAAATCACATTATTAATTTTTAGAGCTAAACTTTTTTTTTGAATTTACTAGTTTCAAAATGTACATTTCTATGGCTGTAATATAATTTTAAGAAGGTAAAAGTCCCTTTAAATATGGCTGGCGTCTCTATAACTTAGAAGTGCCACGCACATATGTTTCATATAATGACCATATCTTGACTTTCTTATAAGATGGAATCTTCAGTAATTATTTTTTTTGTATGTTTTTGAAGCTATTGGTTGCACTGTAATGCTATAATGTTTGTTTGCCTTCCTTGTTTTTGTGGCTGTAGCGTGCGGTTTTTCATTTCTGAAGTTTGATTAGAATTAGAAGTTTTTCATTTGTGTCTTAACATACCTAAGGTAAAGAGATCTTTCAGAAACATGATATTCAAGGAAACCAATTTAACGAGGAATGAATGCCACAAATTCCCATATACTATAGATCCCCGCAAATGAAAAACAAAATAAAATCGTACATCCGAACTGCATTGGTGCCGGAGATACAAGGAATTGACTCCGACTGTAGGTGGGGCGGAAGTTAGGCGCATACCATCGCATGAGAATAGAACAGAGCGTTCCTAGCAATGAAGCTACTCAGATGTGGCTGCTTTTGCGGTTTACTACTACGATTACTTACTGCTTGCACTTTGTGCTAAGAGAACATGGCAAAGGATTCTGTAAGTAATGACTGACATGGGTTTTGTGTATGAGACTGATATGGAAATGGAAGAGATGCAGTGCGGTTGTACGCACTGAAGCATCCTTTGCGCACGCAGCCGTATCATTTCATATTCGCGCGACTGTTTCAAAGACTACATGATACAGGGGTATTACAACTACAGGACTCATCTCATGGGGAGAATGAAGTATCGTGTCACGCCGTAGATGGAAGTGAACATCTTGGAGCAGGTAAGGCAAAATTCACCAACGAGCACTCGTGCTAATGCCAGGATAGTTGGCGCAGGTCAAAGCACCATAATGGGTGTATTTCATGACCGGCAACAATATCCATGTGCAGCATTTGACACCAGCGGACTATTCTCGGGGAGTAACCTACTCCCAATGGTTTTAAATCAGATTGAGGAGGTGCTCCATTTTACCAGTCTGATTTTATTAGTGATGAAGATACCTTCACACGAGATGGTGCAGTTAATGTACACCATGAGCATATATCGGCTGAGGAAAACTTACTTGTTATTCATATTGGTAGGCCTCAGATTCAGTTTGTCCTAAATGTGTAGTGTAGAATTATTTCTGATCATCTGATTAGCCCTGTCGTTCTGCCAGCACGTTTAACAGAACTTGTTTACCGTAACTTCTTGTTGAACACATTACCAGGACTGATGGAGGACATATCTCTCAATGTGCCACAGAAACTTTGGTTTCAGCACGACAGTGCACTCCCGCACCTCAGTCATGGCACGGCAGCACCTTACTTTTTGGAGATCGATGGATAGCAAATAAGGTACAATTACATGCCAGTCAGATCACTTGATCTCAGTCTTCTGGAGTTCTTCTTCTGGGGCCATGTGCAAGGTATGGAGAGCCTGTTGATCAAGTGGAAGAACTTCTACATGGAATAGAAGCAGCCTGTGATGCCTACGCCATATACCAGCATTTTTGAGAGGGTGAGCCAGTCAATGATGAAATGTCGTCCATGCTGTCAGGAAGTAGGAGGTCGACACTTTGAATATTTGTTGTAAAAGTGTACACAGTGTATCGTACAGTTTTACAGATGGTACTGTGAGTTTCAGCGTGTGTTATGTAGTCTTGCAGTGTTGTCGTGTTGTACTATTGAGTTACAGTGTGACTTGATTTGCTGCGTCAGGTATTCACCTACGTACTGCATTACATTCTGAACAATCGGTACTGTATGCAATGCATAAATGAAACGAATAAATGTACACATTGTGTCCCCAGTCGGTGTCTTTAATTCCTTGTATCTCTCTGGTACCCATCCAGTCCGGACACTCGGATTCTTTTTGTTGTGTTTTATTTACAGGGATCTGTGTTGTTAGTTTGTCGCATTCATTCTGAATCACTCTGTATTACTGAAAGAAAAGCGTAACATGATCAATCACCATGGAGTAACCAAATGATAATAAAAGTATGATAGCTCAGCTAAGAAAAAATGTTCTAGCCATAATTGAGAATGTGGCACAGTCACCAATTCACTGAATGTAGAGGAAAATGTTAATGGTAAAGTTCTGAGATAAATATGAAGTTTATTTCTTGTCAGACCAGAATACTCAGACACACTTTTTTCAGAACTACAACATCCAGAGAGTTAGGTTGTTCACACTTGTAACATATGGCAAGAAATGGGGCTTAAAGCTGGGTATAATATATAAAAAAACTGTGCGTCTCATTGGCAACTGTATTACGTCCAGCGTGAATGTTCAATTATCAAAACCAAGGAAACCAGGATTAATAGGAGACCTATTTCAGAAGAAAACAATACAGAAATGAGGCTGCAGATTATTAAGACCCTGGAATGCATCGATATGGTTCAGAATTTTAATGTAAATTTGTAAAGTAATTTTTCTCAAAATTACTTTCTGCACTCTTCCCATGAACTGTAAGAGCTAGAGACCTCAACTTTTGTGCACTTTGTGAATAGCATAGTGTAATAGTACCGCTACTTTTATCATTTTAATATGAAAGTTGTGGACATTGTAGCCACGTAACATATTCAAAGTAAGTAAATGTTTATTCTTTCTATCTTTTACATAAAGAAATAAATTACCCTACTAATCTAATTGTTATAATAAACTGAAAGTGGCAAAAACTGTAGAAAAGTACATTTAAATATAACTTAAAAATATAATATTTCTGTTTGAAAATGGTTCTTGAATAAATGTACCTTAAGACACCCATGTTTTGAACAAACTTTGAATAAATATTTTCCGCATATAATACTTTTATAAAACGAATCGTGTAACACAGAAACTAAATGAAAATAGAACAATTCTCAGAACATTTATTACATTTCATAAAAATACCACAAATTCTTTCAGAACTTCATGAGTAAGGACACTTTTAATGCACTAAGAGGTAATAGGCAGTTGTTCAGGCTACCTTATCCCTTTAGCTCTCTATATTCTAACACTAAATTTAAAAAGTTCGAAATTTAATTGTCTGGTCCTGGCATTTCATCTGTTGAGGCTTTGAGGACAAAAGCTGAAGCTTTTATAATTTAATAACATAGCCTAAATTTTTAAGGGCTAATCTTTATAAAATTACTTTTATTGCACGAATCCATTGCTTCATTGACATACTACGTTACAGAAGACTATAATGAAATGAAATTTCATGCAAGTGCCACAAATGAGCAATTTATGTAGTAGCTGATAAAGCAACCCGAACATTGATACCATGAGCATCAATACACTCACAGTGATGGTGCTGGTAGCACATATCAAGTTACTAACGGCGCAAATGTGCTTCCTTTGGTCATATATCATAAGTTACTTAATTTTCACTAGTAATAGTATAACTAAAATAATCTAAGAGTTTATGCTCATTAATCATTGAGTAAAGAACATTAACCAAGTCACATTCTCCAACGCGTCAACGATTTTAAGCAAGGATTCGAAGGGATTGTGGGAGATTATCTTTTAATATGTTCACCTATTTATCCAATTCACTTTACACAGTTTAGCAGCATGTAAAATTAAATATAAATTATATTGCGCCTCTCTTAACAACTTTCTAGAATATAATTTTCTCCCGAATCTATACATAATTGTAATACTCAACATACCTAAATGCTACGAATTGAGGTTATTTTCTGCTAACAGTAGAACTTCATATTATTATGTAGTCAACAATTTACCGAAGACGTGAAAATGATATATGGATACTTCACACAATTTTGATATTTGCCTAAAATCCTAAGACGTGTTCATAGTGTGTTGCATTGTTGGAGTGCAATCACAAATATAGTCAATGTATCCGATTCCAACATTTTTTCACATTTTGCATTTATAAAAAACGCAATAAATTTATGTGAAACGATATGGCACCTCTTGGTAGATAAGGCACGAATAATAATGTTTCACGAGGACTTAATTAAAGTTTGTATATAGTACCCTTACTTTTCATGGTGCTTAATACTGACGGCAGAAGTGTATAATTCAAAGTCACGGAACACAGAGCGAAGAAAACACATGTACAAAGACTTCATGTGCAGAAAGTAGAGCAATAGGAACAGATGATCTCGGATGCTTCGTTGTGGTTCTGCAGGCGTTAACTCCGAAGCAACAAATGACCAAGCAGATTGAAAACGTACTATCTCCTCTTAAACAAATAATTTATTCTATCAAATACAAAGCCTTCAGTGAATCACAACAATAGAAGGTCAAATACAGTAATCGTTCATAAATCTTACCTGTTATACTTAAGTTCTCAAAACAATTTATCACTATTACAAAGACCTGTGCACTGGTTTATATCTGACTGGCTGTGAACAAACATTACATCCTAACATAGTTACGGATAGAGAAGAAATGTAGGGGTCTTACAGAGTCTTGCGCTATATTATTGTTATATATTTATATTAATTCCAAGGACTTATTTTAAATAGATCGCAATAAATAGGGTAGGATAAACACAGTTTTCAAATTTAACTAAGTTCTATTTTGCTAAAGAGATTGGAAATATAACAATATAGCGGCATTTGCGCTCATTGTTGGAGACTTTCTAAGCGTATAATTAATTTTGGCTACTGCTCGCATTTATTTCAAGTTTAATTCAGTTATTAAGCTGTTGTAGTGTTCTAATTTTGTTATTAATGTATGTACTAAACTTTTCAATATAGTAATTAAAATGTGGTTTTGCTGCTGTATAAAATAAATGTCGCAATTCTGACACAAAGGGTCAAAGGCCGTTGGATTTTTTTTTTTTAACAGATAAAGGCGATGAAGATCATGGTGAAAATTGAAGCTGTTCCTGCCTCCCCATCAATTACAGAGTAATAGAATAATCAATATTTATAATTGTAGAAGCAGCAACTCTGTAATTAGGTGCAAGTATGCTGGGCATTCTCTTTCAGTGGAGGAACTTTAATGGCATATGTAAAATTTGTAATGTTTAGTGTTTAATATCATTCGTAAAGGGTAATTTTTGTAATATTTAAGAAATAATGCGTAAAAATGTAGCCAGGAAAGCTTTCGTCTCTCTCCGAACGCAGAAAGTTACACAATTGAAAGGTAATCCCTTCCGGTATGCGGCTCGGTTTGAAAATGCCCCTGCCTCAGGGCATAACCGACCTGTTGCTGGCGAAGTTGCACGTGTACGAGTAGAAAAAGTCATTGACAGTAACGTGTGAAATCTGATTAAATTCATATTACTTGCGAACAGCGTAGCATTTGGCTTGAACAAACTTTTCCAGCGAATGGAAGTGAAATTCGGGAGGTAAGCATTTACCTATGAGACACGTTGACACAAAGTTGGCGGGAGTATTTCGCACTGTTGTACACGGGTGGCGTCGTTTGATGTTGTGTATAAAAGGGCTGGATTGTTCCCAAAACGGGGTAGTCTCAGAATTCGCCAGAATACGTGCGGCTGCCGTCGCGTGGAGGTGAGCGGAAGAGCGGCCTACATACCAAGTGCGACAACGAAGCTTGAGGGTCAGTCACTACGTTAACTGCCGATATAACATTGAATTGCATTAGGAACTCAGTTAAATTAACAAGTTCTTTGTTCTGGCACCTTTGGTTGGCGCAAATAAATATACATATTTGTCAATATTACTTTGCTGTGGTTCGACGAGAGACTTGAGTTCGCCCGGATGTTCACGCTAGAAGAATAAACTTTATTAACAAAGTAAATAACGAAGCGTCATTTGTCGTAACCTTAGAAATCCCGTTCCATTCAGGCCCGGCTGGCACATAGCCGCCAAAATACATCGAAACGCCCTCGAGAGTGTCTCATCGCAAAAGAGTGGGGTCATTAATAACCCACGCCACCCACAATCTTATTTCAAAATTTAAAGGTTACCTCTGATTCTGACTCAAACGTGAAATAACAACAAACAAGGTAATGGAAATAACCTTTCGTCATTAGTAGAACCCTGCATTTCGATACTGAGAAACTTCAGGCACTAAGCAACACGGTAACTGGGCATGAAGTATTGTTTGATGGCAGCCCATTCCGCTTACACAGTTCTCCTGCAGGTAGCTTGAACTGTTTTGACTCACCATGCTTTCCGTTCAAAGCGAAGGCTTCATGACTGACGAGCACTTTAACTTCTATCTGAAGTGACCAAGGACAGGTGATACAGCACATGAACCAAGTTCGAGATTTGAAGTAAAAGCTACAAGTTCAAAGACTTAACATCTATAAATAATTTAAGTGAGAGAGTGATATTCTCAATTGTTGATAAAATATTATTTATATCATAATTGTGAAGTAAGGATTTCCCCCCTCTCCAACCCCGTATCTCTTTGCTGGTCGCCATAGCCTCTATCTCGCTCTCTCTTTCTCCTTTCTTGTGAGCCCTTTGATAAGTTACTACCAGCACCCCCTGGCTATAACTTTCATCCATACCGATGTTTCTAGCTTATTATTGAGGAGTGTGAGTCCATTCTTTCCCGCTCTCAAAATGCTTAAGCGTTAAATTCCCTTTCTACTAGTAAATTCTTAATGCGTATTTTTTCCGCACACTGTATACTTCTACCATTAATGTCTCAGTTAACATCTAGCTATGCCTATCCCAAGTAAAGTTATTCTCCAGGTATCACTCGCACATTGGATGCTGGTCACACTGTTGTGCAGAAAATGTGATTTATAGTTAAATTTCATTAAAGTGATTGTGGGATCAGAGTAATATGGTCTAAAAGCATGACAGACCAGCAAATATGCTGTAGAAGATGACGATACTCCTAATAGTCCATAGGGTTTTCCCTTTAGACCTGCGAATACAATAGCTATAATGTAAGTTCATTTAGAATTTATGGGTGGTAATGACACGTGAAGGAGACTGAACATTAGGTGTAGATTTATAGTAACGCAAAGGAAAAAAAATATATAATTTATTTATTGTGATTAAACACTATCTTTGCAAAATTTTCAAGAAAAATGTGTTGTTATGTATAACAATATCATGCTCATTCAAACCTCAATAAAATTCATCATTTTAAACTAAGTTCTTCTATCCACAGTTAGTTCACATTTACAAAATCACCTCAATAAATATTCAATCTCATACTATTGTATCGTAGATATGGTCAAATGTCTCGCCTTTTTCTCATTTACTGTCCAAAACAGTAAATAATTTGCGATAGGCCTTACAAAAGTAATCGTGGTTGTAGCAACATAAATTCATCCACTCTATAATCTCCTCAATTAACCAATGCGTTGAAAGAATTTAGTACATTTCTTCGACTGTACAACAAAATACTAGTTATTTTTACTTTTACTAGCCCCACACACATTGCGCGCGCATATGCGGAAGAATACTACAGCATCCACCTCAACTAAATCAAATCAATTCATATCAATGAAAGTGATGCATATTTCATCAGCTATTGTAATGGAATTAAAATTTCATCATAACGACGCTAGCCAGATAGATTTTTATTTTTTATGAGAGGCTTCTGTACACATCAGAGATAGGAAGTGATGTATATGTAATATGTATTCAAAATATTCTTTATTATAGTGAAGCACAATTTATAAATCATAGGTGTGTTACAACTAGGGTTTATTAGGTCAATCGCTAGAGCAAATACTTACAAAAGGATTTGGAAATAATAGTTATTTAAAGAATAAGCAGTTATCTAATAAAGAAGAAGAATAAGAAGCAAATATATGGACGAGGTATGCAGTGGTATTTTGTATAAAATGGAAGTTAATGAAAATATGTACAAAAAATGGAGGGAAGGATTTGAAAAAGGAAATTTGATTAGTTTGTTTTTTATATGGAATCTCAGAGATCAATGATAAAACTTTCTGTCCGACGATTGGTTTCCACTGATATATATTTTGCTACGTCTGTTGAGACTCTGATGCTGGATACTTTTATGGTTCTGTGACCATAGAGGAAGGAGTATATGAAGATTGATAAGATTTCTCGTTATGAGAGAGGAAACACAATTTATTGTTCATAAAGTATTGCACATAAAATGTACTGCCGTTAATATCTGTATCTGGAGAATAT
Source organism: Metallyticus violacea (assembly GCA_030762175.1). Classification (NCBI taxonomy): domain Eukaryota; kingdom Metazoa; phylum Arthropoda; class Insecta; order Mantodea; family Metallyticidae; genus Metallyticus; species Metallyticus violacea. The sequence continues at coordinate 94,882,714 of CM060846.1, read as the reverse complement.
GTGTCACTTTCGCACTAATTATGACGATCACTCTGACGTTTCTTAATTTGGTAAAGACTGGTCCTGAAATCAACTAATCCTGAGACGCAATTGAACCTAACTAGTAAAGATTTTCCACTGAACTCACCGTGTCTATTTTCCACACTGATAATGCCCCACACTGAATACTCTTCTAAAACTTACTACATTTTTCCACTAAATGAACTGAACTGAGAAAGTCCTTACACTGATAATGCCCCGCTGAATAATCTTGCAAAACTACAAACGGGCCGCAAAGTTACAAGAATAAATAAACATGGTCTACGTGACTTTTTACATGTTGGTATTAACTCAAGCTACTAACTTCTTCCCTTGAAGAGGGATATACTCGTAAATTGGGAAAATTAATGAGGACTCTGTATATGAAAACAATACCAAGTTAGTAGCGTAAAATTTGTTACTCATTTACGTATTGTGGTCTGTTAAATGAGCATCTTTAATGTTCTGCTGTTTAGCGTTAACGATGCCGGTTTATCCAACGAGGAAGTATATCATTGGGTAGTGATAATTAAGAGGGATTGTTTCTAAACTTTGCTGGTTACCTCCACCATATATTTCTGCTGAATTGGACTGTATAACAACACTACAAATAACTCCAGACTCTAGAGCCTCATCTTATTAAAAAAATTGTATCTATTATTTTTGTATTTTCCACCAATATTTAGTCCCAACTTGTAAACAGATTCAGAGAACGGGCTGTTTAGGCACGTTACTACTGCTTTGTCCATTTCTGTTCTCCTAGCTAACTCTTTGTATTTTTCAAATGTGATTTAGAAAATTTAAATCTTCAGGTGCAAGAAGGACATCGAACATCTGTCAATCCTTGTCGTATAGTGGTAACCATTCTTGATTCGTAAACCCAAGATCGCGGGTTCATTCCAAGTCAAGATCGATGAGTTTTTTATAGGGGGCGTAAAAATATTAAGTATGGCTTATTTGGAAGGGTATCAAAGCCGTGGGTCTCGAGCCGTAGATTTACGGCACGAAAAAAAACCTCAAGCCCGAAAGAAGAGGCCTCTGAGTAAAATTTATAGGCTGTTTCACGTCCTGAATTGAATGGGCTGCTGATGACCTGATATGTTAAAGAGCGTCCGTAAATAAAAAGCAAATCAACAAGAAATGCAACAGTCTGTTTGCAAAACTTATTGGCTACTATAGTAAGTAACCAATAATTTGGGCTATTGTAAGCCCTGCAGTTATATGATACAGATAAAGGATACTTTGTGAATAACGTTGCTTTTCATATTTCCGGGACCAGGCGTATTTATTATGAGATGAAAGTGTTTAATAGGTATATGGTCACTGCATATAATTCCATGCACAAAGTATAGTAGCACCTAAAATTATTTTCTGGAAGGAACATACCTGAAATACACTAAGAAGTACAATTGTATTAAGTGCATTTCTTATGCATTTAATTTAAGCGTACTTTTTTCCTAATTCAAGCAAATTAAATAAAACGTAAACCTAAGGCTACTGGATGAAAATATATAGGGTTTACAAAAAGTCTGGTAACATTTTCAAAATTTAATTACACAAAAACCACAAATGATATCACTCTTGTAAGTATATAATTTTGAAGAAGAGAAACTTCCCTAGTTGTTTGTACTTCATTTGCCATCAAGCTCGTGGTCCTGTAAATCTTCCTCAAACGGAATTAATTGCAAAGATGGCGACATCCGATGTTACACTTTCATAGCAGTAAGAGTGTTACGGATGTATGACGGAAATTTCGAATTAATTATGGTAAATAGCCACCAAGCAGGAAGTCAATACACAAATGGCATGTGAATTTTAATTATTGGTTTTTGTGCCCTTAGCAGAGAAGTGGCCGTCTTAACATGAATGAAGAGAACATGGAACGATTGCGAGAGAAAATAAAAAGAAGCTCGAAGAAACTGCTGAGTACAACGTCCCGTGAGTTCAAAATGCCGGTAATGACTGCGTAGAAAGTTCTGCGTAAGAAACTGGTTCTGAAGGAAAACAAAATGCAGTTACAACACAAGCTAACAGAAGCTAATATAGAACAGCGTTTGCAGGTTGTCAGTCGCAACGACAGGTAGATGAGGATGGCTTCTTGAATCGATTCTTTTCCAGCAATGAAGAGGCATTTCACACAAATGGAACGATATCTATCGCATTTGCGATAGCAAGAAACTCATGGATATTTGTCCAGCATTAGCGAGATTAGCCGAAGGTTTCTGTTTTCTGTGTAGCATAACGCCAAAAACTTCACTGCCCTTTCTTCTTCACTGAAGTCTCTGTGACCGGACATTCCTATCTGGACATATCTCAGCTAAGGCCGAAAAAATCCATCGATCCTGGCTGGAATTGCGGAATCTTGAATTTAGGAGGGAAGTGTGGCTACCTCTAGGACCGACATTTACCAGAGTGATACCACTGTGGATTTTGAAAAATTAAATTGCTATTTCATAACATGTAGTATATGTCATAATGGCACAGAATCCAAAAAATTTTGCAAAAGACCCACGTTTTTACCACATGGGCTCAGTTTTTCTCAGGTGTTTTCTATGAGGTTAAGTTTTGGATTGTTGTTTGTTTTGTTAAATATATATATATATATATATATATATATATATATACCTTTATTAATAGAATAACAAAATACTCCTCCAAAGGCATAAAATACGTAAACGGCACAGAGACGTTCCAATATAAAAATTTAACACTTGAAATTAAAAAAAATATATCACTAAAAACACACGATATTTTTAGCTAGGCTCTTGTATGCGCTGTAAAACAAGAGCCTAGATCGAAATTTCGTGCCTTTTTAGTGTTCAGTTTTTGTTTTAGCTTCAAGTGTTAACTTTTTATATTGGTACGTCTCTGTGGCGTTTATATATTTTATGATAAAATGAAAAATAATGTAACACTATTAGCTTTGCAAAGCATTTTATACTGGTTTAACTTCTACTGTTGTTTCGTTCCGTATGAACAATCATAGACGTTCTGTTAAAACCAAGTCTCCCTTGTAGGTTGCCGAACATGCCCTGTCTCACTCTAAGGATTTTAAAGATGCTTTCAAACACTTATTGATGCGTTACCTGCTCTTATCTCTGAAATTTTACTCAGAGATAGAGAAATGACAGCTATATTTTTGTATAAAGAGCGTATACCACCGGTTTTAAATATTAATTTTTCCCTCCCTCTCACACACTCTTGTTGCTTGTTTTATCTGTTTCCATACATAGCGTTACCTTCGATATTCAGTATTTATTTTTACCACCTTCTCTTGTCTTCTTGCCATAGAGGAGCTCAAACAGTTCGAAATATAGCGACTGCAAATCTAGAACTTTTTCTAAGTATTCTTATTCTTTTCTGCTTTTCTAGTTATTTATATATGTGTATACATATAAATTGCGAGGTGTTTCTCCGTCTCTGTGGTAGCACCGTGCTAAATACATAAAATAATACATTTCCACTTTTATTTCGGCACTAGGAGTGTCTCCGTTCCTACAAAAACAACTTCACATTTTGATATCATCTGTAGCGCAAGCAGTTATGAGAAATAATTCAATTTTATCCAATTTGCATTTTCAATCCTTTTGTCTTGCTGATCTTATACTACCATGATCTTGTGCTGATATCGTACCGGGAACTGCAGAACTAAACTCTTGTTGATTTAATTTCATTAATCAGTTCAACACCTGCAGCTATACTTTAACATTCATCCTTGAGAATTCGCACATTCGAGATAACCTTGAGCTATTTTCTGTCCAGGTTTTTAGAAAACAATAAAGATGTATCCGTTGAATGCTTATTTTCTATAATAGTGTACCATTGTGATGTTGATAACGCACTAACATGGCACGATATATATATATATATATATATATATATATATATATATATATATATATATAATTATTATTTTAAGTCTTTTATGTCTTTTAAATTGACACACCCTCCTGGAAAGAATGATGCATGAACTCCTGGATTGGAATCAAAATATTCCATAATTTGAGCCAAGTTAGAGAAATATATCTACAATACAAAATTGCTAAATTAAAAATCAGGACATTTCCTCTCACAGGGAAAGAAATATTCGTGTAATTTGGCGGCTGTACATGGTGTGTGGTGTGAAGAGCTACAAAGAAATACAGCTGCAGTGGAAGATCATTTCTTGTTACACAAAAATATTCCAACTTCACATGAACTTACAAACTAAGAATATTTAAAGCTGAGATGAGTATGCTGAATACCAATCCTCTGTATTCCATTTCAATAGTTTGCCAAACCGAGAAACTGTTACCTGACACCACTATTCTGAAAAGTAATACAATACAAAAATGCCAGAAGATTTTCATTTCACGAGTTTTACAACAACAACAATAACAACAACAACAATAATAATAATAATAATAATAATAATAATAATAATAATAATAACCAAATTCATCATCAGAAACCAAAACTGCTGTTAAAAATATTTGAATTTGTAAGAAAAGTTCCCTCACCTTGTTTCGCCAATGGCATTGGTACTACGGAAGAAATCACTCAAGCCTTTTAACAATGTTTATTGCTTATTGAATTATAAACACATTTCCATTGAATATTTAACCTTTAACAGACAAAAATCTGCCACAATCAGCTGCATTTAAAGCAAATTTTATACTTATGTAAGTGAAATTGAACGAACTTAAATAGATATAGTAATTGAATGCACTTTTTAAAATGTCCTTCTTGTTCTGCTTTAAATCAAATATTTTGTAGACACTTTAGACACATATCATATAGCCAACTCTGTCATTGTAATTGCAGTAGTTAGTTGAGAGTGTATTATTTTTTGTTACTGCTTTCTTCCTGCATCATCAGCCAAGTTTGCTGATAGTTATTCTCAGTCGTACGGTTGCCTTTCTGTACCACCCATCACGTTTCTGTTGCTTTTTCGAGATGAGGGCTTCTAAGAGACTCCTAGCAAAAAAGAAACAAACCAGGTACTTTTCTTGGCGATCTAGGAAAATCATAATAAACAACCTATTCTTGGTTTACAACGAAATACTTAACAATGCCAGTTCAATGGTCCCGATTCTCTAGAAACAAAAGAAGAATACTAAGAGCATTTTGTTTATATAAGTTGTCCATACAAAAATTATTAATCACTTAGTCAATGCCAGTCTGTCTGACATTTTTGATAAATGTAACGCTTTTTCTGAATTACCTAAAATTGTTCAAAATATAGGCAAAAGGTAAGTTGTTATTAAAGATCAGAAGTTTGGGAATTATAAAACCTTAAAATAGGCAGGTAAAAAGGCTTAATAAACAACTAAAATATTAAAAGAGAATGAAAAAAAGCTTATAATATTTAGGTAACTATTACTTACCAGATAATTCACGATATTTATATTAACATTTTGGTGGATGTTTAATTGTACTTTTGATGTGTTAAAGAAATCTCTAACTCTACTTGACAAGAAAGTAAATGTTCTTATGTTTATTAGAAATGCTTATCAGCTAACTGATTACAAATCACAACTAAATATTTTAAACTTTTCTATAGTGATGTTCTCTTTCTTGTCAGATAACATTTTTCATAAAAGAAAATGGCTATTCATAATCCTGAGAGGTTATTAGAGCAAATCTGATATAGAAACTCTGAAGAAGGGCTCTTTTTAATTACAGAAGAATTAGAGTTTTGAAATGTTTCTAAGTTTGTGCAAATTGTACTTTAGAGAAGTTTTCCCTTAGTAATAAACCTTTTTCCTCTCTAACCGTTGCTGTACACCTTACACAATGATATCGACTTTGTTAAATGTTGATCTCTATCTTGAAATCGGATGATCACTTCTGGCAGGTAACCCAACTCGGCTGCAATGAAAGTTAAATCATATTTCAACTTCGAAGTTTCTTAGCTGCTGCGATCGATGATACTTCATCCTCCAGAGCGTTGACAGCCTTAGTTAAACTCGTAAAATGTGAAGTGTAGTAAACTGCTGCTGAAATTCTATTCCCCGTCGTGTTACGGTACGGGGAGGATGCGGAGGGTCTGTGAAAATACACGTGAGATGGAGTAGGTTTGAAAATATCACTTCCAGGCTTTCATATGATGTGGAGTGAGTGATGAAAAAATAACACATTGTATTGAATTTCTTCAGGTCACTTTAACTTCAATGAGCTGGTGAATAACTGTAAGATAATTGAACCGTTAATCTTTTCCAGATTCTCTGTTGTAAGCAGGAATGATTTCATAGACGCTCTTCTGAAGAAGTATTTAAAGCACAACAATGGCATTGGCAATAATATGACCTATAAATCGTTCAGTTTCCTTATTCAGATCCGGATTTTCATGTATTAAATTGTATAATAATTGAGGCTTCTCATCGTAAAAGTCACCCATGTGAGGTTTTCTTTTTAACTTGTCGCACTAGGGAGAGATTCGTTTGCACACTTCTACAAAAACGGTACTGTTGTAGAATTTTCCAAATTTTGCTGTCCATAAAAGCTGTGCAAACTGTGATTGCTGACTTAATGCTACAATTACAAAGGATGTATTTTTTTTTCTTGAATGGTGTTTAACGCCCGTTTTTACTACTGAGGCACCACAGGCGGTGGACACTGGTGATACATGAGATGAAATGATATATTGGGAAAGGATTTTTTTTTAAGGAAGGAAACGTTCCATGCCTAAGATCAGAGTACCTTCCTGGCATTTGCCAATTACGAGGACTGAGGAAAACCTGGAAAAAAACCTGTCAGGGAAGATGGTTATGAAGTGTTCCGAACCCCAGACCTCCCGCTCACGAGTCGGCGCCTTAACGACCTCGGCCACCCGTGGCGGTACAGTAGGAAGTAGAGAGATCTTGTTATTTTCAATAGTCTTTGAAGTGCTTTTTGTTTGATTGTATTCATATGTACAAATATGACATTTTGTTTTCATATTTCATTGTCTTCTTGTATATTTTGCCCAGAAGAATTTTCCGTCAGTTGAAAACATGTCAACTTATTATATATTACCTTAAATTTGCAATTTATTACGTAAAGAATCTCTGAAATTTAACATGTTAATAACTACCTACCTACTTTATACAAAAAATGACGCAAAGAAACAGAAAGGATAATATAAAAACAAGAAATTATATCCTTTGCTGACTCTCAAATACCGCGTTTACTATTGCTTCTCAAAAGGTTTGTACCGAGTGGAAGGCAAAAACTAGTAGTAATTTAAGCAGTTTCTACATGAGGCATTCACTATGGCTTAAAAAACATGAACTGACACGAAAGTATTTGTACTGTCATTGTTGCGGTTACAGAAAAAAAATAAAACACACATTTAGGCCAGTTAAATATAAATAATGCAATCAATAATTTATATTTACGAGGAAGAAAATGGCAAAATAAAACTCCAAAGTTTCAATAACAAAGCTTTAATTTTTCCATGTTCACTTTTAAGTTCAGAATAGATGTACCAGATTTGTTGAAATGCTGGCCTCCGGTTATTATCAACAAATTATTTTACAACAATAAACCCAAGTAATATTTTCAGTTATTTTAGGTATAAGTGTTTATTATAAAAGACAGCAATTAAAAACATAACCAAATATAAGATTTATGGAATCCCGTCATACACCATTTCATCTCTCTAAACACAAACACGCACACTTGTGCATTTTAGTTAGGAAATCGAATGTGTGTGCCAAAATTTCGAACTGTCAACTTGGCGTAGCTCAAACGGAAGCAGGAACGTTCAGCTGCGCCACACTGGCACTATGTCTTTTTCTTTCAGGCTTGGATTTAACTGTCTTTCTATTACAGTTTCAGTTCATTTTTATTTATAATTCCCTTACATCGTCAATTCTATCATGGAAATATCAAGGTAGATTTCCAGCATATAATTTGGAACGTTGTTTATTTTATTTTGAATGTGCATTGTACACAGTAAATAAATTACTTTCATTTGCGGAGCATTTAAAAGACGCAGTCAGTGAAAACTTTAGTAAGAGTGAACGCTTTTCCCCAAACAGATCCGCAAGGAAGTTTTGCCTTTCTAGACATGCTTTTTAACCTTTATGTGTGTGAAATACTTACTCAAAGTTGTAGTTGGCCATATCTAAGTAGCTTTCAGCCATATTAACCCAAAGCGTAAAAGCTATCCATTTCTAAAATTGTTTTCAGCATGTTACACCCAATTCTGCGAAATTTAATGGCATTTTTAAGAATATATATTCTAAACAAAATTAAAGGTACATTTCTGCTTTTAGTATTCTAAATTGCACGTACTAATACTATAGGATTATACAGTTGGCATTTCAGGGCATACACTGGTATGGAACAAAGAGTGTCGTTTGCCTGCACTCACAACCAACTCTTCATTTTTTAGAGATAATCTTATTCACAGATAGTATTCACATAGCATTTACCCGCATGATACAACCCATGCTTGCTTTGAAAGCATTCATTACATCATTTCGCGGATGTTGTTGCACTGGATAATATTTACTTACAAAATATAACTGCATTTCGCTTTCATTGAAAATAAACAAAGGGTTGAAGAGGAATCTCTGCCTGAGGCAATGCTGATTCTGTTTTTTTTAAACGCGTGCTTAATGTAGAATAAGAGCAATTTATAGAATGCCTTTTTATTTATTTGGTTTATTTACGGATGCCCTTAAACATCATCAGCGTTCCATACAATTCAGGGCGTGAAAAGGCCGAAAAAATTTGCTGAGAGGTCTATTCTTCCAGGCTTGAGGTTATTTTACGAGTCACAAATCTACGACACGGAACACACGGCTTTGATATCCTTCCGAAGGAAGCCATACTTTAGATTTTTACGTCTGAAAAAAACCACCGACCCCGGCAGGGATTTAACCTCCGATCTTAAGATTACGAGGCAAGTATGGTTACCACTACACCACCAGAACCTGCTTTATACACTGCATTTGTATATAAGGCTGGTTACTTTAGGAAGGTTTGATATTATTTAGCGCAAAAATGCAAAAAATATTAAAACATTTCACTTTCCATAAATATGTAAAGCGGAATTTAAGGCATTGACACGAAACCTTTAACAGACTTTAACCTTTAACTATATTGGAATTTTTAAATAAAGCGCTTGAGGTCTCCTAAGCAAGATTAAGAAGACATGGACTTTACCTACTCAAATTTCGATGCAACAACACAGGCATACGAGACTCTGGCACACTATTTCAGTTATCTTTCGCGGATCCCTGTAACATATTTAATATCGGTGTCTGTTAGTAACCCATTAACAAGTGATTTTAAATATCCCCATACAAAATAACAGTGGATCCAGGTAGAGAGACCCCGCAGGACTAGAATAAGTACTTCCCATATAATACAGGGACTAGGAAATGTAGCATTCACATAATTGCATATATCATACTGCGTAGTAAAATTTGTGATATTACATAATAACTATCAAACCCATTTCTAAGATTGTTTGCATAAATTACCACGCTGGTAACCCCAGAACTATGTCAGGCTGGGAGAAAGTAACAGTCAATGCCCAAGTGCATATTAGAGCTTCTTTCAGTGGAGAAAGTTACATGGTTAACAGCTATTTAGTATAATATATAAAGAAAATATAAAAATATCTAATAGTACAAAACTTCGTTTTAATCTATAATTTTACCCCACCAAAATACGTTTAAAACCACTAATTATCGAGGCTACTAACATTATCCAGAGTTTTGGGTGTTTCTTCCATTCTCCTCCTAGTGAGAAAACGCGAACTATTTCTTTGAATCAAGGAACGTTTTGGAATCACTGGAGTAAATGTACTTTATAATAAGTAATTTAATTATAAGTATTAAGGGATTGTCTAAATAGTGTATGAACACGTGATAAAAGTTGATCCTAGAGGTGTAATGGTAACCATACTTGCCTCGTAAACCCAAGTTCGCGTGTTCATTCCTGGCCAGGATCGATGGATTTTTTACGGGCGTAAAAATCCTAAGTATGGCTTCCTTCAGAAGGAAAGTAGATTTGCGGCATGTAAAATAATCTCAAACCTGAAAGAAGAGGCCTCTGAGCAAAATTTATCGGCAGTTTCACGCCCAGAATTGAATAGGAAGCTCATGACTTGAGATGTTAAAGAGCGTCCATAAATAAATCAAATCAGCACGTGATAAAAGTGACTTTATTTTATTTGTAGATTTGCTCAACTCAGCTTCTGGTCTTTGGTCCCATACATTTTACTCACAAAACGAAATGCTGCTTTCAAGTATATCATAAATAACTTTTTATGTTGCTGGCAGTGCATTATTTTGAACTATTTTGTGAGTTCTGAAATTCTTCTTGGCAATATAATAGTAGTTTCATTAATTTACTTTCAACAGAAAATTATATTTTAATCTCCAAAATATTGCTATATTATGGCAACACTGGACAAACCCAAACAGGATTTCTTTTTCAATAAAAAAGTTTAAAACATTTTAAACATAAAATATTTATTTTACTCATTAATATATCTAAAAATATATGGCGAACTATTTCAATGAACAGCAATACCATATACCGCCTGTGGTGCCTCAGTAGTAAAAACAGGCGTTAAACACTACTCAAAAAAAAAAAAAAAAGCAATACCATATTAGAGTTATGCTTACGGGCTTGCTGCACATGAAGCATGGTTGATTCAATGTTCTTGTTTCATAGACCAAAAGAGAGCAACGTATCAGTGTTGAAATTATCCAGGAGTTGCCCTTGTTCAATGTCAATATATTCCCCCGCCTCTACTCGCCCACGTTAGAATAGAAACGCCTCTGCTGTTTGAGCAGAACATAATATTCCGTAAATTAAATTCCATAGAGTATCATTGGTGCAGGTTTCATACTCTTCCAAATTTAGCGTTTTAATAAATAATTTGAAAAAAAAATAGAGCATGCATTAACAACGATAAGCATATAACATCAGGTATATTCGCTTTGTGCAATCAACACAGCGGAACACAATTTATGCAACTAATTTTTAAATTGTAAAACAAAAAAACTTTGCCTTTTCCAAGGTAACGTTTGCGTGTATTAGGGATTATAGCGTGCATAGGCACCCCTCTTCTAAGTTTTATATATCCAAGTTAGAGGAAAATATTTAAAAATATTAGAAAATGCAATAGTGCCTGTAAAATACAGAATATCTCAAACTTCTGTTTCTCTATTGGCAATTTCTGCCTCCGCACTTGTGCATAAAAGTTTATCATTGGTGATAAGTTAAATTTGTAGCTTTTATCTTAATAGCAAATGATTACCATGCATTTCAAAACATTTGTTTACAACGTTAAAATGCAGTCCTAAAGACGTTTATAAGCATACCGCCTGAAATCACAGTTCATGCTTCTGGAATACGATTCTACAGTCCTGGAAATCTCTTAATGTCGTTTTGTATACTTGTGACTTGATAAACTCCCAAGCAAAAAACTGTGAGGCATGGGTGGCCAGCTCCGAGTCAAACTAGAGGTTTGCAACCCGCACATCTTCATTTCTAAGTGGCGGACAGCACTTCAGCGTCTTTATAGCATAACGCCATCGATCGACAACGCACCACAATCCTCCGCTGCTCGCTTTGTGGGCACAGTCGAATTTGACTCGGCGGGGCCACCCTTGGTCCAAGGCATCAAATCTGGCGAACGTAATGACTGTATTCGAGGTGAACCTCTGCCTATCCATCTGATGAAAAACATTCATATACAGTATTCTCTCGCGTCTAACATCCAACATCCAAATGAAAAGGTGCCCCATCTTTTTAATAAAACGTGTCGATATGGTATAGAAATTGTACTTTGAAATGGATATAGACCATGTTGAAATAAGATAAGAAATATATAGGATCGAAATGTTAAGTCCGTAATGTAGATGCAATGGCTTTAGCAGAAATTATAATTTTGAAAAAAAAAAAAAAAAAAAAAAAAAATGTACCAATACTCATAAATGTGCATCTGTGATAGAATTATGACATTGCAATATTGAGTATATAGAAGTTATACTTCATTTGCGCTTATTTTCCTGAAAAGAGGAATCCGATCCTGAGGTGTAGTGCTTTACAAATGATTACTTGATGTTAAAGAGAACTTTAACACAAGAATAGTAAATGGAGTATTCTCTGATATAATCCTATAAAATGAGCATGCTCTAAATAAAAATGGAAACAACCTGAGGCTTTGTATCTTTCTATGACCGCAATATAGCTACTTTTTATAAGCACAACATATAATGGTTTGCGCTTCACGAGAACTTTGAACTAGAGTCAATGAAAAATAAGCATATTATTCACGGCTGTAAGGATCGCCATGGGTGGCAGAGGTTGTAAAGGCGCGGACTCGTAAGCGGGAGGCCTGGGGTTCCATTCCGACCAAGACTGTCCTCCCTGACTGAGGTTTCTTCCAGGTTTTCCTCAGTCTTCATAAATGGCAAATGCCGGGGAGGTACCCTAAACTTAGGCCCGAAAAGTTCCCTTCCTTAAAAATAGAATAATTTCTCAATATATCATTTCATCTTATGTACCATCAGTGACACCGCCCGTGGTGCCTTAGTAGTAAAAACGGGGTTAAACACTATTCAATAAAAAAAACAACTGTAAGGATTTATAAAAAATTAAATTTATTGTCATGTCTTAGCTATAATTGGAACGCTAAAGGTTCATAAAAACGTATGAAAGAAGAAAAAAAAATCACATTGAGATCAAAGACGGAAAATGCTTATGCTGTACCATAGCCGATTTAATTAATTTAACATTGATATATAAAATAAGTGAAGCAATAAACATTTGATTTCAAAGAACCCTGTATGCTGATTTTAAGACAGATATATAGCTAACATAAACGTGGATGCCTCTCGTTAGGAACATTTAAATTACAAAAGGAATAGCAAGTCCAATTATTTCCCAACAGGGATGATTGTAAGCCCAAATCCAGTATTAAAACTATTCACCTTATACTTTTGAAAACGTTTGTGTATTAAAAATTTTAAAAACGGGTGTTACATACTAATTAAAAAAATTGAAACTACATTCAAAGTATTTATAATTTTGCACATTGGCTGATCTAATTAAGGTCTTTAAAGGATGAACTCTATTATACTATGGGAATTTCATGAAAAACAAATGAAATGCAAAGACAAATTTTGTTACTTTTCTTCCTAGGCCCTTTATTAAATTAATTTGAAAGAGGTCTTAAAATAAAAATGTGTGTTACTTATTACGATGTTTTTATAAAATGTTCATTCGTAAAATTTAAACAGAAAACTGCAGTTTATTAATCTTGATATGTTTTCAAAAGTCATGGCACGCCATTGCAAATGTTGAACAATGAAAGTTTTAAATAATTAAGATGGCTTCCGTCCAGAATGTTATAAGACCGGGTTATATTTATTATTATACAAATATCATTATTGGTTCCACTTCTTCCACCATTTTTCTTCTTCTAGAGATATTTCTCTGTATCCATATTTGTAGGGTGAAAAAGTCTGAACATAACTCGCAACGTCAACCATAAGTTCTGTTACTTGATCATTTATATAGCTCTATCTATTCTAGCTGGGTTTAGAACGCATACAAAGAAAGACTATAATGACCTCCACTGGATCGCTCTCAGAACAGATGGTAACGTCCAACATTATTGAATAGTATAGAAATTGCTTTTTATTTTAAATGGATAGTAATCATGCAGCTCATCTAGGTTTTAGAGCTAACATGACGTAACTGTATCAGCAAATCTTTCCTGCGCTATCTTGCCATTCTATTTCGAGGGCTGTTGCTGTTGGCAGTTCAATATTATTTTATTTTTCATTTTACAAATTTATATTCTCATCAGATTAAAGACAACTGATGCTATACGTGTAATAATAATACATTTTCCCATTAACCTCCAAGACATTAATATTTAACAAACGTATGGCACAAAAACGGATTAGAAAGTAAGATTTATTCCCATAGGTGTAATTATAAAATATAATTTAGTAATAACATTCATATAATACAAATAATAGTGAACGTGTAAAAGTTACGAGGTGCTATAAAAGTTCCTAGGCGGGTTCTGTTAAAAGGAAAACAGTTAATTTACCTAATTATGAACACCATATCTTTTGAAATAGCCTGCTTGGGCAGCAATACACCGGCTCCAGCGTTTCTGCCATTTTTGGAATGTGGGCATTGCTTTTGCAATTGAAGCTGTATCTCGTCAACGGTGTTGAAACCTGGATCTTCTTCTTCTGGAAAAAAGAAGAAAGAGTTGAATGGTCTGTGATCCTTATGAACAACTACCAGAATTGTCTTCCAGGAACGTTCTTCCCCTTTTGAGGCGCCCTTACCAATGGAAACATTCCGTACGTCCCATTGCATTATCGCCGTAAGCTAGCCGAAGGATGATTAGTCTTTGTAGCCGATTACTGAAATTGAACGCAAATTTTAATTTTCAACTTGCTGTCCATGACGAATCCTCAGGCTAGTACCCGCACCTGCTGACAAAAATAGCGATTGTACTACTCGCTATGTAAATACAGCAATGACGTTTGGTACACTGCTAGTTCAAGGTTACAGCTACCTAGCGTTACGCGCGTAATCTTGTACTGCTACTTATTGGCGCGCTACAGAACAAGTTCGGGAATTTTTTGATACCAAGTCGTATTTTATTATATTATCTGATGTTTTCATTACATTGACCATGTAGGTTCTACACTTCACAAAATACTAAATAACAAGTTATAACAGAAAGGGAAGGTCCTAGACTCGATCAAGTGTTCAATAAAATGTTATGAGAAAAAACTACAAGCCTGAAACCCTCCAACTCTTTGTAAATAATATTATGATCAAGTTTGTGTTATATCTGCTTAATATATGTATAATCATTTATATTTTATATTTTTATTTTGTATACCATTGCAGATTGCAATGATATTCCCAATACTTTGTTAAGAGGACACCCAAAGTTATTAGGGTTCATAGACAAAAGAAACACAAACATATCATCTATTGTTTCTTATTTCTAAGAGTGACTTTCAAATGCCGTTACGGTCTGAGAACTTTCACAAAGAGGATAGGGAAGACAGATCCCTATTGTATGTTTCGGAGGGATGCACTTTCGGGAAAGTCTTCGAAGAGACCATAAAATGTTTTCATGCAAGATGTTACAGTGCCCTTGTTCTCAAGGACAAGCAATGATATTTTGGAAATAAACAAACTCATAAAATCGTAGAGTTTCTTATCCAATCAATGTATAGAAAAATCAGAAGTACTTGACATAGCCAATAGGACGAAGCGATGAGGAAGAGGCAATTAAAGTAAATCTTGAATCAAGACATCTAAAATTAAGAAAGCGTCCTGATTGGTAGACCGTAATAGTCGTACATTATAGCAGATTTCGAGACCCAGAAGGGAGAAGTTTTTAGTTTTGGTAAAGGAAGAAAGTCACTTAAGTTCGTGAGGTGTGGGTGACACAACCTTAAGCTGAATAGTGCACGAAAGAAAGTTTGTTTAAGTTCGGAAGGAATTGATTAGAACAGGTTAAGTAAAACAATCCGCTAGAGAGAATTAAAGAAAATTACAGAGAGCCGTGACGTGTGAGAAAGAAAGTGCCGCTATCAAATTCGTTCCGTGAAAACAGACACGACCGACCCCATTGTATTAATTGCAATAAGCCGGACCAGACTCATATGGTTTTTTTATTAAATTTATTTATGGACACTCTTTAACATCTCAGATCATCAGCGTCCCATTCAATTCGGGGCGTGAAACGACCGACAAATTTTGCTCAGAGGCCTCTTTTTTTCATGCTTGATGTTCTTTATCGTGCCGTGAATGTACGACACGGGATCCTTGGCTTTACTTCCCTTCCGAAGAAAGCCATACTAAGGATTTTTACGCCCGAAAAAATCCATCGGTCCTGGCATGGTTCAAACCCGCGATCTTGGGTTTAGGAGACAAATATGGTAACCACTACACCACTAGGACCGACAGACTCATGTGGGGATAATAAATGGAATTATAGAACTCTCACAACGTAACGGCGACTTACTACTATTATTGTGATAAACAAGTACATAAATCATGTGTTTTAGTAACAATCTCCAGTGTTCCTCAATATTCAGCAATTTCGCGATCCTACTCTCTATGATCCAAAAGATCATAAAATCCAGCACAATAGCCGTGGCAACCAGACCTTCAGCATCACGTCTACTGGAGGTAGCGTCAGAGGTGAAATAGGGGACGCTTTTTAATTAGATATCAGTAAAATTCAAATAAATCAACCAATTAAAATCAAATTGAAATGTTCCTCCCCTACTGACCGCCTCAGTTACCTATTAGGTTATTATAGGGAAAATGAAGTCAGCTATGTTTATGAAATTTAAAAGTTATGACGTGATTCTTGCGTTTCGTTTTAAAATGTGTATACGTGGATTGTAAGGAAACATAAAAATTGTGTTAACTTCGAAAAATAATTACTCAACAGAAATTCCATTTGGGAAGAGAAGGCAGAGCAAGTAATTCCATATATCAGTAAGTCTGATGTTTAGAACATTTAAAGTCACTCTATGCACACGATTAATACACAAGCAATGAGCCCAAGTGTAGAACTTGATTAATTACATTTTGTATCAAGTTTGGAAACATTTTTGCATCTCTTTATAAGCCAATAAAATAGAGTAAAGTAGTTAGGGTAATCAATTGTTCATGTGAGTTCTTATGATCCACTGATCAAAGAAGTGTAACGTTCAATTAATCATCATATAGCATTTAAATACTTTTTGTTGGCAAACTTGCAATAATTACTTTATTATCTTCCATTAGTTTTCTTTTCTGAAAAAATATTTTTTGTCACGGAGCACACCTTCATGAAAATCCTTTACTAGGCTAGGCACAGTTAAAACTGATTGGAAGCAACAATACTGAAAGGTGCTGTTTATACAGAAAGCTGGAAACAAAGTGCAGGAATACCAAAATGATGTAGAACGTTATTATGTTAATACTACTGTCACACTGAACGCGGAAAAATATGATGTACTTATTTGCATGGATTAAAATCATGACAGCTTTAAATGCTGGGAGTGAGAGTGTGATAGACAAAAATATTGCGTGAAGTACAGAGATACATATTCTTAATCAAAGTAAGCATTTTAGCTTAAAATATATGGAAAATAAGGCTGGCTCATTGGAACCCTGATGGTGTGTGCAGTAAAGCTTTCCAATGTGGTAAAGGAAATGAGTTTTTTAATGAAAACATGCATATGCATGAATTTTTAAAGCCTGGGCATGATTGATTTTCGTAAATAATGCAACGTGGATTATATGCATTAAGTTGTTTATTAAATCCAATAATTACAAGTTGATTCATAGGATAGTTGACAAAGCTAGCGGCACTTTCGCTACGAGCAAATATTTTTTTCTGTTGTCAATAACGGTCACCTTTCCATAGTACTGGGTCAGTTCTTTGTCATTGTAACATACAGTTCTCGCGTATCAAGCAAAATTGCAGAAGAGTATAAAAACGGCAAAAAACAAACGAGAGAAAAAATCCAAAGGCCAGAAATGGTATATTCCCCTAGAAGATCCGAGAGAATCAGGGAAAGGCAAGAAAGATATTTACAACTAGAATTAGTTGAAGAAAAAGATGATAAAGAAGATAACACCCAATTTGAATAAGACGAAGAGAGCAGAACTGACAGAAGAAAGGTATAATGGCAGTTTTCGGGCGGAAACGAAGCAGTTGAGAGAAGAAGTAGACAGAGGTCAACAGAAAGAGAGAAGCGAAGGAAACTACGCTGTCAACACACCATGGTCCAGTATAGCTGTTGCTTGAGACCGGCAGCAACTCCACTGATGTCCAGGTTCTGATGCCAGGAATTCCAGTGGGGAGCAGCCCGGATACCGAGCGTTAGCAGAAATGAAGACGCATAGAGTAAATTGGATAATAATTGTAAATTAATAAAGTTTAAATGTAATCATTGCTACTGGGTACCAGTTGCAATTGTAGATGTTATTATAAGTCATAGTAAATAGCCGTAGTGCTGGATTCCAGTACCGGTTTTGTTTTTTGAAGTTTTAATTTTGTTTAGTCATAGTATTAGTAGTGTAGATTTTAAAATCTGTAAAATTTAATTGTAATTTAAATTGTATTGAAAGATATAAGAGGATTAATAAATGAAATCTGTAGCATTACGTCCTGATGTAGAACCAAGATATCAGGATGTAAGTATTGCAGAATTAAAATTAAAAAAAAAATATAGTTCCCGCGCTGATGGCTGCACACGCATAGTTAAGTTCTGTTTGATGTTACAAGAGGAGGCATTATTTCTGTCTTTCTCCTATTACAACTCAATCTGAGATCAAGAGATTCGTTTAACTCAAATCATTATGTTATTACAGGCTATTAAGTTGCCAATGTCACTAATATCAATATGTTAGTGAAGTAAATTTTACTGAACTGTGTTTTATTACAATTAATTTAATGATAGAACAGAGAAAAATTAAAGTGTACAGGAATACCCTCCATACTGTAGATAAGCTATCAAGACAGAAATTGGGAGAAATGGTAAAGCAGAATTGTTGCGAGTGAATGCAAATTTCGTAAAGAAATATCAGAAATGTAGGCTGCAGATGGCCACGACTTTGAACAGCTGCTATGGCACAGGATGGTGATTAATATGAAATAAAGTTAATATTGTATGCATGATATTATTGATCAAAATTTTGAAACCGGAAATGAGAGAACTTTTCCAACGACGGAAGTAGCGACTGTTGCAGCTACGGCCTCCCTTGGCTTGCGTTCAGCCCCGTAATTTGAAAATAATAACGCTTTCTCATTGCAGGAGAAGAAATGCTGAAGCTGTCCATTCCTTATTCAAATATTTTGGCACCTTTGTAAAAACCACTTAACGTAGCTTTCGTTGAGGAATACAGATGATACGGCTGACGTTCCGTTTCACACTTTTCTGAATTTGTTTTTACACTCTCTCTACCTACCGCCACGGGTGGCCGAGGTCGTTAAGGCGCGGACTTGTGAGGGGGAGGTCTGGGGTTCCAATCCCGCCAGGACCGTCCTTCCTGATTAAGGTTTTTCCAGGTTTCCCTCAGTCCTCATAAATGGCAAATGCCGGGGAGTTACCCTAAACTTAGGCCTGGAACGTTTCCTTCCTTAAAAAAAATCCTTTCCCAATTTATTATTTAATCTCATGTATCATCAGTGTCCACCGCCTGTGGTGCCTCAGTAGTAAAAATGGGCGTTAAACACTATTAAAAACACTGAAATATGATTCATTTACAAGTCGTACGTCATTACTGGCAATTGCTAAGTATAGCCTGTTTTTTTTTTTATCGCAGTTACATAAATACCGAAAAGGTACATAGATGGTGCCCTAAAATTGCTAAAAGAAATGAAAACAAAAGGCCGAATTTAAGGAGCGTATTTGCACCTTATTTATAGCTTCAGTATTTTATTATTTTTTGTATTATTCAGTGTGAAGAAAATTATAAAGGTATAAAATTATAATTTCAATCCACATTTGTCTTTGTTATCCTTGAATTGAAAATCTTTAAAATATATTTCACATTTATTTAACTCTCAGTGCTGTTGCTGTTTCATTTTCATACTTCAAAGTCTTCGAGAGTTTAAATTTTCTATTTCTATAAGAGTGGTATTATTTTATTTTGTGCTGAATTTTTCGATTTTCCTCGTGTTTCTTCATTATTTTCCCGTCAAAATATAAATTTTATATTTAAAATATGGTTAAGAAAGGATAGGGGAAGTTTCATGTTACTCTTTCTTATCTCTATCACTTTTTTCACAGCTTAGGCACTTCATTTGCAATGGATTAATGATATAGTGAATAAAAAGTAGAAATCTCCATTATTTTCCATACAATAATTCTGTCCTGAGGCATCGTTACAGCCTCACTATGACATCTGAAGTTAACCGAAATTGTTGCAGCAACTCGTGTTGTATACAAGTAAGTCGTTCAATAGTGCTATAAATTGAATTTTGCATTTGACTTTTTCAATTAACTTCTGTGAATTGTATGTTTTCTGGGTAATAGTTTTTCTTCGGGAAGTTTATTGTTTATTGTAATATATATATACATCAACAGTTTTATTGTTAATAGTGCAGATTTTTTATTGTTTTAAAAATTTATTTTTTACCAAAAGCTCCAGCGCCATATTTGCGCTAAATTTATTATGTTATTTACTAGTGATGAAAAAATAAATACCTTTAATTTATTTATTATTTTATCTTCCAGGGAGAAAATCTGTAATCTTAGTGTAATTAAACCGTGATTCTTCATTCTCTTTGAGCGCAGATACATTTAACTCATAAAAGGAACTTCGACGCACCTAATATTTTTACTAAATGTTCTCGAAGATTCACTGCAGTTGGCAAGTGTTCTGGAATAACATTCAGAATTATGTGTCGAGCCACTTTTAGAGGCTCCTTTTAAAGTGTGTCCACGTGCAATTATCTTCCCCTCTGGTCAATTATTATTTTTTTTTATTGAAACTTGCTCAGGTTTCGATGCCTGGCACTCCATTCTTTAGCAATTACGAAAAGTGTTCTAAGTTCTCGGCCTGACTCAGAGATATCTTGAAGATAGCAAAAGTACTGGGATAGCTGTTAGATATTATCCTTTAGACGGTGAGCTGTTAAGTTTCAGAAGCGTGAGGGTAGTCACTTAAATGTGATGATGGTGTAAATAAATGGTTAACGTTTTCTACAAAATGGATAAAACTGAAATACGAGCTGTGATACAGTACTTCGTTTTAAAGAGTTTAATTCTGACACAATCAATAAAGGAGATACATTCCACATTAAAAGATTTTTCCCCTTTGTTTTCGACAGTTAAAAAGTGGGCTGCTGAATTTGAGCGTAGTCATACATTCATTCAAGATGATAAGCGCTCAAGTCGTTCCAGAACTGTATTACCGGCGATATTGTGAATAAAATCCACATATTTAATGATCGCCGATAGAAAGTACGCGAGTTGGCTGACATTGCAAAGACCTTGATAGGCCGTGTCCATTATACTTTACACAAAGTTTTGAGCATGAGCAAGCTTTCCGCTCAATGGATGCCGCATTTGTTAACAATGGACTAAAAACGCATTTAAATGTATATCTCATAAGAGTGTTTAAACTAGTTCTAACGCAATTCCAGTGAGTTTCTTCGACGTTTCATAAAATTAGATGAAACATGCATTCATCTCTAAATGCCAGAGATGAAGGAGTAGTACAAACGTGTGTGGCAACAGGTGAAAGTGCACCAAAGAAAACAAAAACGGTTCCATCTGCAGGAAAAGTCATGGCTAGGTTTTCTGAGTTTCTTATAGTGTGGTGCTCATAGACTACCTCCAGAAGGACAGAAACATCACCAGGGAGTATTACGCTTCACTAATAAACCAAATGAAGTATAATATTCAGCCTCAACGTCCATACCTTGCGAAAAAGTATGTTCTCTTTCATCACGATAATGCGCCTGCACACACGTCTGTGATTTTGCTGCTAAACTGTATGACCTTCGCTTCCAAGTGCTTCCATATCCACCACATTGATTTATTATGGACGCTCTTTAACAGCTCAGGTCATCAGCGTAAAATATCCACCACATTTGCCGGATTTGGCCACCAGCGATTTCTTTTTGTTTCCAAACCTGAGGAAAATGCTTACTGGATAAAAAGTCATATAAAATAGTGAGGTTGAGACAGGCTCTTATTGTTCACAATTGGACAAAACTTATTTTACTGGGGGTATTAAAAAGTTGCAAAGTCATTGTGCTAAATGTATTGATTTACAAGGTGACTATGTTTAAAAATTAAAAAAAAAAAACCATTTTCTAAAATCTTGTGTTTACTTTATAAGGACGAGAAATGCTATACGCCTCCAGTATGAGAAAAGTTGTCAAGTTTGCGTTTATCAGTAGGTATCTTTAACAAACTGTTCGCAAATATCCCAATCATATTTTTAGCACTTAGTTCAATAGTATATAATTTCCGATTTGTCTCCTGCATAATGCTGCCATATCGACTAACATCACTGAGAATAAAAGAAAGGTTGCTAAAATTAGGAAATGATTTTAGACAGAAGAAAGAATGAGATTTTGACTTTAGTCTGATAAATAAATTCGACTAATAAATGACAATTATAAGTTTCCGGGCCTAAAAAAAACTTGAAGTTAGAATGTAAAATAATAATTCCCCTATTTTGAAAAAAAAATAGTTAAAAGCAATGAACTATAAATGGTTTTTCAAATATCGTGAAGAAAGTTTATTTTTTAAATTTTGCTCTGCCTGGCTGCATAAAAAGTTCACTCACTATACGTTGGGGTGTTCTATTTGGAAACAATAAAACTCGTCTACGCGTTTGCCTCACTGCCAGTGGATTCTGATAAATTTTCGTGTAACGATATGCATTATTAAACAAATTCATTATGGCAGTTGTTGCGGAGCTCTCTTTTGTAACTGTCAAAATCATTCATTGCAAACAATATCTGGTGTAAAAGATGTCCGAATTTGTTTTTTACAATAATAGCTTCACATACTTCTATACATAATTTATTATTGTCATTTTGAAACATTTGTTCGAAGTTTTTACCATTAAAAAGTTATTTGTTTGTTCTAGTTCTCAAATTTATTTGAAAATAAATTTAATATTTCATTTCGATGAAGCCCGAAGGAAATAAACTGACAACAAATGCTTTTAGATGATGGGAGGGGGGGGGGGTTCAGGAGCTGGAATCAGTTGTATAGTCCAACATATCAATTCATGTTGCATCAAAGGAAGCATTACGCCTTAATCTGAGAAGTAACATCTGGAATCTCGCCCCTTGCACCAGGTCTCATCAAAATTGTTCTGGGAACGCTTACAAGACCTTATTAAACCAGAAAAACACAATAACCTTAGTTGAGTGGGTGCCAGGGACAAAGAGAATTACTGGCAATGAAAAAGCAGATGCTTTAGTGAGGAAAGAATTTGCAGAAACATATATTGGACCTGCGCCAGTAGTTAGAATTCCATTGTCCGCAACACGAAGCTCCAGTGATATAGTGGATAATAAAAAATCGTGTTCGTAGAAACCAACTTGGTGAACAAACGCTGGATAAACCAACTTAATAGCCTGCAACTGACATTCTGGAACTAACGGACCCCAAATTAGAACGATATCCGGTTTATTGACTATTGCAGTCTAAAAAAGCATCTTCATAGGATTGGAATAATGAAAAAAGTATCTTGCAGATTATGTAATGATAAGAGTGACAATATCTTCGAATTAGATACATTAGCTAACAGGAGATACAACCTTCTTGGGATCACTAATCTAATAGAAAACCTCCCTAAGAAAGATCTAGTAAACAGTCCTCTAACTTTATACAAGGAACAGATGTGTTAAACTGGAAGCAAAGATAGATTATGAAGTTGGTCCCTAGGCTTCAATTCTGTATAAAATTAACCGAATCTATTTTAATATAATATAATGTAATACCTGATTATATCTCAAGTTCCTAAATAATGACATGAATATATTCATTAACTAGCTTTAAATATACTAATTTCAACATTATGCAGATTTTTGCAAACTTTTTGCAAAATCAGATTTTTCTGTAGTTCACTGGACATGATTTCCACGTGAGGCATTATCTTGTAAAAATGACAATTTATTTCATTTAATAACAATTTATATAAAAACCATGAGCTAAGGTAGCTTGAAAGTTTGTTTTCTCGGTTTTCAATTGTTTCCATAATATCAGTTAAATAATTCCTGTAGTGGAAAATTGTGTTTATTTCGCAGTACTGGAAGTGCCTCCAGTGTTTACACACTGGTTAAAGAAATTTGCTGTAACAACTCTAATGTGTGTTTTATGTGAAAAATTTGAAAAAAATCACATAATTAAGTCACATTAAAAATGAAATTTTGAGCTTGACAATTGATGAGACCTACTTTAGACAATGAATTTGATAAGGTAATGCACAGAGCAATGTGTTAATTTCTTTAATTAATATTTTTGTATTATTAGCCTCTGTACTCATCAAAAGCCTTTGAGATTCAAAATTTTCCAAATATTTCTTCGAGTTTTTCGCCATAATGTAGCAGATAAGCGTGCCTTGTTGAAACTGACAAAATATCCTTCGCATTGGCTGTCACATAATTCATACTTTAACTTCATAGTAATATAATTGTAACGTGTATTGTAGCAAATCGTTCTTACAGATGATTTATAACGATACGCTTTTAAGTCATTATCTCGTAAAAGATTCCCTAATTTTCAGTCTTGAGATTTAATGAGACCCCTTAATGCCAACTTGAGTGCTCCACAAAAGCGAATATAATTTATAATTAAATTTACCACGTTAATTTGTAATAAGCAACACGCTGTGTCGCTTCTAAGTTTGCTTTCTCTAACACAGACAGACTTATTAATTATTCATGCATTTTTTTGCTTTTCGTAGATTTTATTTTCTAAAAAGGAAAGGTCACGGTAGGAGGAACAGGGAACACGGTTAAACTGGGTCCATATAGTAACTATCGAATCAAAAACATAAAGTGCTATAGTCAACACATTTCCAATAATGCAAAAACTGTTTTTATGTGCCCAGTTGCAAAGTTTCTCTAACTAGCACAGCGAGATTTAACCTGATAATAAAAATAATAAAAGAGGCAATAAAAAGTTTACACTTTATTTAAAATTCGTAAAATTTTCACATTTGGAAAAAGTTGCTTTTCATCATGTTTCAACTTCATTATCTACACTCTGCTTTTATGATGGCACCTATAAATTCGCGTGTAAACATAACTGCATGTGTTCCTTCGTATATTTCATTTGATTGTGTTATCCTAGTCAACAACCAGTGAAATTACTGTATTAATGCACTAAAAACGTAGAGAAACGATATATCACCGCTTTACTGGAAATAAGTTCTAAGGAGTCATATACTGATCAAGTTTTGTGAGTCAACATGACATTTTTACAGATGGACTAAGTTTGATTGTATTGTCCTTCTAAAGAAACTGTGGCATTATTGTGTTAATTCACTGAAAAAGGAATGGAAGAAAAGGTTACTAGTTTATTGGAAATTAATTCTAACGGACTCATATATTGGCCGTTTTGTGGTTTTGTGTGTCATTTTTAGATCTTTCAGATGGACCAAGTTTGTTTGTGTTCTCCGTATCAATATACTGAGGTCTTTCCTTGTGAGTAAACATCACAGGAACATAACTCCGTACCAGAAAAATATGTTTAAAAAAGCATACTTGGAAAAGAAAAAATAGAAATTTTCTCTATATAGTGTAAACATCCGTTCTAAAACATTTCAACTAGCAGCATTAGCCTGCATGAAAAATCCTATTAAGTAATGATTAAAATATGAATTCTAAGAGAGGGGTCTATTGAATTTATTTAACCTCATAACTATTACCACAGATCACATAATTAATATACACAATGCAGTTGTATGACATGGCTGACTTAACTAATGGGGCTTTAAAATAATTAGATAGCCTATCTTCTTAACCTCAAAGTTGCATGCGCACTGAAACCTGTGCACGAAAGCATGCTATGCTTGTGACTTATCACTCGAGAGCGTAGAAAGGAGCCAAAATGTATATGTATAACGTTTATTCGTTAATCTTAACCATGCTATGTAGCTGCAAACAACACAAGCATATCTCCTTTATTTATATCTAATGTTAACCTGAGTCACCACTGATTCTATTGATAGTGAAGATTATTTCTGCAGCGGGATTTAAAAATTTTGGGTTTTAATTATATATAAGGATAGAGGGTAGATTATGGCAATATTTTGATTAGTTGGATCCTCAGAGGTTGATGTTGATTTTCTTCTTTTCCTCTCCGATGAAGTTTCCACAGACTAATAGTTTGCTCCGACGAGATTCTTCTGGCTGGAATTCTAATTACCTGGATATAACAGGGAAAAGGAAATGATGAGGATATTGACACTTGATATAATCAACCGATTTATGGTTTATCACTACCAACATTTCTTTCATGTTCACGGTTCATAATATTGGGCGGAGAATCGGCTACTCCGTGAAAGATTTAAGGCACGTTGTGTGTTACTTTCTCATGATCGCGTCTGTTTTTCTAGAAATCTGTTCCTTTACCACTATCCCAGAAGTTAGCACTTAAATTGCTAACTTGCGATGTGTCCGTAATAACTAATACCAATTAATTATCATCAATTGCCAAGAGCGCCTGGAGAATGGTCGTTACACTGTAAAGTCACGCCTAAACTTACTGCCACGGGTGGCCGAGATCATTAAGGCGCGGACTCGTGATCGGGAGGTCTGGAATTCGAATCCCGCCAGGACCGTCCTCCCTGACTGAGTTTTTTTCCAAGGTTTTCCTCAGTCTTCATAAATGGCAAATGCCGGGGAGATACCCTAAACTTAGGCCTGAAATACTGCCTTCTTTTAAAAATATCCTTCCCCATTTCATCATTTCATTTTATGTATCATCAGTGTCCAACGCCTGTGGTGTCTCAGCAGTAAACAGGGCGTTAAACACCATTAAAAATAATCTAACCTTAAAATTAACACAAATTCGTCACTTAACAAAACTGAAGTTACACACTCTCGCTCGTAGACGCATTAACATTTACTGGTGGTTCTCTAGTAGGCTGTTCAAAAGCTATTGCTCGAATCTCCTGCCTTTGCATCACCCTGGTTTATGACTCTTTTTCCTAACCTAATATAACAATGACGAAATTTCAATGTAGAACAACTCGTTTGTCCTTGACACAACTTTCCCATTCCTTCATGGAGCATCCGGGGATAGGTTTGTTTATAAAGCACATAGCAATTTCAGGTCACGAATTCGCAGCACGCACGCACTTCGCACACGCACACGCAGTCGGGCGCGCGCAGACACGCCGAAGGATGGGGAAGAAGAAGAAAGCAAGCTGCGGCGACTCCCCGCAAGGCGGCACTGGCAGCGCGGCAGCAGGCACTGGGCCTTCTCCCACCGGCACTCCTGAAGCTAAGAAGCCCCGGCCTGCCAGCACACCGCAGTCTTAACCTGCCGCTGCTACTGCGACGGCTACTGCGGGGTCTATCTCTCCGACAGCTCAGGCGTTTTTGGACGGACTGAAGGAAGCGAATGTACGAGACGACATTGTGCAACTGTGCACATATATCAGCACCACCACATTCCTCGATCTCACACTCACAGTCCCATCACCAGTCACCGCTCCCCTTCCCTCCTCCTGCCCATCCTCCCGAGCTCAAACCCACTTCTCCATCGGGTGATCCCGGCACCAACTAGCAGACTGCCATCCGCAATAGCAGCGTCGTCGCCGTGGGGGTCCCGAGAGGGTGCTCACCAAACTATGTGCTCCAAGCCGCTCAGGGCCTTTGGCCCTCTGCGGTTAGGGCCATAAGAATACGCTCCCCTAAGGGCCCCACCGCACTGCTACGCATCATCTTCCGAGACAGCGCTGACTGCGCCTCTGCCATCTCCTCTGGCCTGCCCCTCGCGGGCAAGCTGGTAAAGATCGAGGCCAGCCGAAGTCCACGGATAGCACCATGCAGACGTTGCTGCGCCTATGGCCACCACGAGGACAGCTGCTCGTCAGCTCCGAGGTGCCACTACTGTGGTGCCGAGGAACTGACCTCCAAGTGCCAAAGGCACGACCTGACTCAACGCCGTCTCTTCTGCGCCACCTGCGGTGGCACAGAGCACTACACCGGTCAGGTTCGTTGCCCGAGGCACCCGGACCACAAACCAGCAGCTTCTCCGGTGTCACCTTCACAGCCGGCACAGAACCTCCAGGACCGACCTCGCCGGAGAACCAGGCGCCGAAGCCGGAAGTCAGCAACTCCGGAAACGAGATCTCTGGCAGTGGCAGTGTCCGCCTCTGTTGAGGCGCTGACCGCCGCTGTTCAGAGTCTCGCAACCACCGCTGCGCAACTGGCCGAGGTAGCACAAGACCTCCAGCACGGCCAGGGTACCCTGGAACAACTCATCAAAGACCAGGGGCTAGAGCTTAACAACAGACACACCCATCTTCACACTTGCCAGGAGGAAACTCAACAGCAGCTCTCAAACCTCGAGGAAAGCATCTTCCACAGCAATGAAATGCTTCACCACACCATTGAAGAAGTACTCACCATGCTTTCCTCCTCGACGCTGCTCGGCACGAGCAAGCCTGGCAAGAAGAAGAAGGGCTCTAGCACCTAGGGGATAACCATCCCCCCCCCCTGAACCGGCCGTTTTCTTCTAACATACAGTACCAAAAACGACTGACCGAGAGCTCAAGAAAGCGAAGCCTGTGGCTCCGGCCCAGGTTAAGCCGCATTGAGCTTGGTCGGAAGTTGGACGGATGGCAGGTCCACCCAATATCAAAAGAAAAGTTTTATTTTTCTTTTATTCTCCGAAACATAACCTAATCCAGCGTACACACATATCTTCAAACATCCTGACAGGTAAAGCCGAGATTCGGCTAGGTACTGTCGACTATTACCCACCTAGGATAGGACCTAAGTGACCTGTACTGGCTTCTGGCTTCTTCTCTCAGGTCAGTTTTAACGACCGTTCGTCTGGCCTGCCTGCAGGAAAACAGCCTTCTACCCTTCAATCGTACATATCTTCCTAGAGCCAATATCAGTTTCATATTGCATTGTAAACTTGTAATTTCAATACATGGAATAATAATAAACTTGCAATTATGGTATATGTGGTACATTTAGCCTTACAGCTATGATCTATTCATACATATTACTTGGCAAGTAATTAATTTATTCCTTATGGACAATTACGAGGGTGTCTAATTTAATTATTCCAGTTTCAGTTCTATCATTGCGCCAATAACGAATGCTTTTGTGAAGTCATATAATCATGAAGGTGGACCCAAATATAATTAAAGAGTAAAAAATTTGGATTTATTTCTCCAACATTTACACAGTTCAATTCAATTTAAGGCTACTACTTGAAGTCAGTGCATCCTAAAATGTGTAGATGTTTAATTTTAATACTTTTATATATATTAGGAAATTTTGAAGACTTTTTCCAATCAATGACCAATTATCTTCTGGGGTTTCATCGGTGAGAAATACACTGACTTGGTGTTTTATTTTGAACACTTTCAATTCACGACTGAAAACATAGGGATTTTCAGTCTTTTATTTTAATGGTACTTTAATGCCCGTTTTTATCACTGAGGCACCACAGACACTGAACACTGATGATACATGAGCTGAAATTATTTATTGCGAAAGGATTATTTTGAGGAAGGAAAGTTCCCAGACTAAGTTTAGGGTACCTTCTCGGCATTTACCACTTATAAGGACTGAGGAAAACCTGGGGAAAAAAACCTCAATCAAGGAGGCTGATCCTGGCGGGATTCGAACTCCAGACCTCCCGCTCACGAGTCTGCGCCTTAGCGACCTCGGCCACCCTTGGCGGTGATTTTCAGTTTCCTTTAAACTTTACGGAAAACAAAATAAAGTAAATAAGGAATCAGCTGTCACCCACTTTCTACTGCAACTTCTTCTGCATGAGATACAACTTATCTTAACAGAACCAGTAGCGTGTGAGAGTCATGTTTCATATGAATTATTCCGAACATCGTCGACTGACCCTTAGCAGTATCTACCACTGGCTGACTCAAAGATGAGCGAAACATTCAGCTTTCCTTACAACAAATGCCAAGTTTTTGTTTATTATGGCAGGGTTTTACTTTTTTGTATTTATATCTTCCTATCTAATGTGGGTACCCATTTGTGGGATTTTGTTCAGCTGCACCAATTTCATCCAAGTGAACCAGAAAAAGGAGTTCCCTTGGTTCCAAGAGTACACGTTTTTAATGTCAAAAGTTTGTATTTTTAATTAGGACTGTAA
Source organism: Metallyticus violacea (assembly GCA_030762175.1). Classification (NCBI taxonomy): domain Eukaryota; kingdom Metazoa; phylum Arthropoda; class Insecta; order Mantodea; family Metallyticidae; genus Metallyticus; species Metallyticus violacea. The sequence goes on along the minus strand of CM060846.1, from coordinate 94,852,874 downwards.
AGAATGTTTCAGTAGTACCCAGTATTTCATTTGTTGTTCTTTTCAGGGCAGCTGGGGGGTCGAATGCAATGTCCGCGCAACTGATTCAAGTTCTCGCAATTACAGCTAAAATAAGCACGTATGTTAAAATAAGAGATGTTGGGAAAAATTCCCTGATACAACCACAGAGTCATATATGCCACCCTTTTAGAAAGTTGCTACACCCCCGCATCTGTTCATCCCCCGAAACTGAGTCAAATTCTCGCCTGCTATTTTCTTTCGGTTCTTCCAATGTTTCATGCACTTTATTTTTCAATTTATCTCATAAACGAAACTCATATACCATTAGATCATGGGGTCGTATTTCCCATAGTCGCCCCTAATTACCCTATCTTCAAAATGTTCCTGAATGCCTCATTAATCATTAGCTGTATCTGCAATTTGGTTGGAAATACTCAGATATAATTCAATATCAGTCAGATGTTCAAGAAATGGCGTCAATAGGCCACCTCTGTATCTATCTGCATTTTTTCTCAAAAAAAGGAAGGCTCTATTATTCTGTATAATTTACAATGTGCCACACAGAGATTTTTATCGTTTTTGTGTGTGAAAGCGATTATTCTGTGCTTTAATACCTGTCATTTTGTATAAGAACATGATAACGTAAAAAATGTTAAGCGTGGATCTACCACTCCATCACTGATGTTCCGTAACATCCAATTAGGGGAATTTGCGTCAATATCAGGATTACCTGCCTGCCATTCCAGGACAACAGTGACCTTGTATGCTTTGAAGTTTAAAAGTTTGTTAGCTCAATATGCTGGGCTCATTGAAATTTATTTCCTGTGCAAGCCGTTATAGCAATTTTAGGAGAAAGTGCGGATATAGCAAGACAACACTTCCATCTTCTGTCATAAGGGTCGCGCTTATTTTCGTTGGAAATGTGAGAAATGGAATTATTTTCCCGGATGTTACAACTACTTAACCTACATTTTATATACTTCTTTATATTCATTGTAAGTTTCCTTTGTGTATCTGTGTCCTGTCTGCGGTATGCTATAGTAGGGATCAACCAACTTCTTCACAAATTTAATTTATACATATGGCCCGGAGGTAATGCTTGTAATAATTTAAATGGTCCTGTAAATACTTCTGCTACGTCAAAGCCTGGTTTTAATAGTTACACACACACACACACACACACACACACACATATATATATATATATATATATATATACTGCACAGCTTTATACACATTTGACGTTAGCTTTCTATTGTAAATCCACTTGCACCTTGTATAAACATTTTCTTTTAAATCTGCCTTTTTTTTTATCAATATTGATAATATTTAAGAAAAAAATTTTAATAGTGTGATGATATTTCAAAATTATGGTCTTTAGATGAATCCTATTGGCGGATATAGTACATATATAAGTTATATGACGGAAAACATTTATAGGTGTCCATGGCTTAAGGGCTAATTAGATACGATCCGTAGAGAAAAACATTATAATAGTTTTTGTGAATGTTAATTTCTCTACCTAAATTAAACTGGCTAGATATTTAACCAAGTTGTAATGTAATATATAATACTAACAAATCAAAGTGCTAAAATTTAAAAATCAACTATAAGCAATTTTCCCTATACAACCCTTCTCTAAAAGTATACAATTATCAAACATTTGAAGATAAACTTTCAACACAGTTATAGTATCCCCATGATATATACCTTATAATGCTGAGTTAACAGACGGCATATGTTACACGAGGTCAACAACCATTACAGCCTTGATAAAATCACCCTTCTCAGTCTTTACGATGTTTTAGTTTTGTTGTTTACTTGTCAGTGAAAAACGAGAGGCTACGTGATACTGTTATGTTTTCCATTAAAACCTTATAATTTGGTGAGAGCTTAGTTAAATTGGTACTACTAAAAGAAAGCAAGTGATGATCACAGCCGTAATTTGGTATGGAACAGAGCCTTTGGGACTCGCATTACTATTGTGAAGCAGTTAAATTGAAATGCGCTGGTGTTGTAAGAGGAAAAGTTGTGCTGTCACTTCAAATAGCAACAGAACAGTGTAAGAAGTTAGCGTGTTCATTACCATATTCATGAAAAACATATGGTACTTCGTGGTGCATAGGGAAAGCGGCAGCAAGTTATCGAAAAACAAAAAACAAAAAACCAACAACAAAACAGCAAATCTAATATCGAGAGCAGTTAATGAGAAGGGTGAAACTTCTGTGTGAGTGTAGCATTTTACTGTTGTGATATTACTGCACGAAGAGAGAAAAAGGCGCCTTACCGAGATTTACAAAGTCGTAAGTAAAATATTACCAGTGTTTTCTAGACTTGCGTGTTTTGTTGTATTAACCAAGCGAAAACAACATTCTGGAAGCAGTTTAAATTGCATGTTTAAAGAAGATATTCGTTATGCAAAGAATATTATATGTTTATATCAATGAATAATGTTCTATTTACAACAGAAGTGAAGAAAAACATGCGTGTTATGATGAAAGAAACATAGTACTAGCAGACCTGAAAATTGTCAATTTCATGTTTAGGCATGATAATGGTGACTTTATTACACAAGTAAGTGGTTTCACACATAGTTTTGGTGTAGGTGTGCAGATTTGCGATCGGAGCTCCGACGATTTCTTGACAAAAAGCAAAAACAAATACTTTTTAATGGTAATAGGTTAACAATGCATACTTTTCCGTATGATGCTAGTGCTACTGCTACTGCAAGTTTAAGGGAAGCATTTTTATCCCCTTCCATTACTTATTAATTGTTTTCCAGTAATAGAACTATAAGAAACACAAAATTAGATTTATAGTTTTACTTAAATACCAAATTTGGTAAATATATGGAAGTGCACTCCACTTAATTTATGACTTTTCTAGATTGAGGTTGTGTTACTGTTTGTTCAACCATTTAATACTTGGTTCATTTTTCAATGACAATAATTTCGGTGAAAAGATGAATATTATAATGCTATTTCACATTTGTTATTTATACGTTAGCCATAGTCGGAGCGTTGAAAGTTATGTGATTGGTGATAGGGATCACGGTGATCAGTTTTCTTATTTTCTGGGTTGCGATTCGCTGTAGTAGTTTGTGTTCGCAGCTCTTTTCTTCGTTTGTCAGTTGACGGCCAGTTCCCTTGGAGTTAACGTGTTTGCGTGTTGTTCAGGTTCGGAGTGTGTTATACTTTAAAAGCATTAACAGTAGCAGTGACGATTTACTACAGTACTCTGTTCGTTGACCAGTGTGTAATGATAACATGGAATTGAAGTGAATGAGGCAATATTTGATCGTAGTTATTTCCTCACCTGTATATTTGTTTGCTTTTTTTTTTTTCCGAAAAATGTGGTTTTAATTCTATCTCAAAATCATAATTTTTAAATTTGAAAACTATTTAATGTGGATTCTGCCGTGTACTTATTATAAACATTACCGGATTTTTGTTTTACGATGTATTTTCACATATGCTGGAGAAATATTCAAACATCGAAACTGCTTTGCATCGAGCTAAATATGCTCTCAGGAAAAGAACGCAGTAATAAGCTCATATCACTTTGATCATCATCTGTAAGTAAATGTAAAAATAATTTACATGTTTATTTCATAATAACTTAGTAGTTATTGAATCTAATTCTGTAAAAACATTATTTACAATTTGTTTGTTATTTTACCACAGAATTGTTAATTTGGTTGCAAGTAGGTTGCGGAAAAGTTGAATTTTTGTTATGTAATTGCATTTTACCTGCGTTTAACGATATTTTCGTAAATTGCTGTCCTGTTTTCGCGCTGTTAATGTAATGGCGATGGGGACTTAAGTGCTTCCCTAATGCTGTGTGAAAGCGTTAGTAGGCTGTGAATTAGTTTATCATAATTTCATATAGTTAAATTAAATTACAATTATTTTATGTATGTATATATCTCGTTCTGTAGATCCTGCGTTGAACGAGAATTCTATGACGTGCATGTCAAAAACAACATATACATAAGTAATGATTAAGGTTAATAGGTCCAAAATATTCACATATAATACTGAAGGTGTCAGTTATCAACAATTCTTTAAGAGAATTTTTGAAAGTTATGAATTTACATTCGCCACCGAATAATTTATTTCTATTGGATAGGCCATTATATACATAAACTGCAGAATAATAGGCACCCTTCTGGAAAAGCTGTAATGAGCTGGCCAACCTATACAAAACATTCCTTTTTCTAGTATTGAGTTTATGTGCTCGGAAATTTCATTAAATATTTAGAGATTATTAGGTTATAATATACATTTCCTGTGAGTCGGTTGCTGCGCCCTATATCTCATTGTGAGCTCCAGAATATGGAACATGTCAAACACAATATTCTGCATTACAATAGATAATAGAAGCATGCGATAAATAAAATAAGGTAAATTGTTTATGCTGCAAAATAGACTAACACTGTAATAAAAACTGCTAGCTGCATTCATTACATGCGCTACAGGTACATGAATACAAAACCGCAAATACAACATTATCTAACTAGAGAATAACAAATACAAAAGTGCAACAGGATATGCAACTCAGCTTGTTGAACTGCCAAAGAATTCTTCTATTTTATATAAAGTATTAGTGATTCAGAATTTTTTTAAGTTTCTTAAGCGCGTTGCACTTAGCATGATTAAATAAAACAAAAATGTGTAATGCTATATCCCGGTACTTTGTTTCTTACACCGTAACGTATATTCCAGCACTTTTATTCTTTATTTGAAAAGTTACATGTTTACATTTGTTAGATTATTATTGTCCAGATTTATTTAAATCTAAAAACTAACTAAAAATAAAAAGAATTAAAATAGTAATTATAATATAAATAGAAGGAGAACAAAAGCAAAAGTACTATAAGAATATCTACTTTAACATGTACAATAAAACATATAAATTATAAATCCCCTTACATGCTGGAAGCCAGCCAGCACTGACCTACAACTGGTAACCAGCTATTCCTAACTGGCATTCCTCCCTTAACGGCTGCGGTTTTCCTCCTCTGGGTTTTCTTAGCATGATTGCCCTCGGATTTTAAATGATTTGGGAGTCTATATATTTGAATAGCACAGTAGTTACTGTTTTTCTAAACAGTGTCAGTGAATTTGCCGGTCAGTGCAAATCATTTCTACCTCTGCTGTATTAATTATGAACTTGGGAACATTGTTTAAAACTGTTTAAATTATTGGCTAAATAACACATAAATGAATCTCACCTGTGAAATTAAAAGTTTTAAAGTTCTTGCATAGGGGTTTACAAGATTGGCAAATTATAACGCCACAAATTCTTAATGCTCTTTTTTTCAGAATGATTGCTCTTTTACTATACACTGAATTAACCCCAAAACTCACCTCGTATCTGAGAATGGAGTGAAAATAAACAAAGTAAATAACTATTTCTTGTGCAGCAGATTTCTCGCTTTCTTAAAACATAACAGGCTGAGTTGAGTATAGGATAATGGTGTCTATACGTTAATTCCAATTTAGCTCATAATAAATTTCTGATCCTAAAAAGTTAGTATGCAAGACTTCAGTAATGCTAAATTCTATATATTGAATCCAGGGACATGCTTGTATTCAGTTCTAAACTGGGAAAAAGCGCTTTTATTAAGATTTAAGAACAAATTAATAGCTTCAAGCCGCAAGATCATATCCTTGCTTTATCTGCCTTTACTGAAAGCAGTTGTGGTGATTCACCTGAGAATGAATGAACCCGTATATCTGCAAAGAGCTCCAGTTTCATTACTGAGACTTACCAGACTTATATAAGAAATATCCAACATTGATCCCTGCAGAAATCACATAATTATATGCACTTCAAACATACAAGAGTTAACTATAGTCTTTTGAGATCTGTTTGATAAATATGATTCACGCCAGCCTATTGAGGTAGTTTCATGACATATCGGTGTTAAGTTTGTATGAGGCATTGTTGGTTGACACACCTCTTCAACAGATATATTGAAAAGAGGAGTTAAATAATATGCAGGTATTTCAGAAAGCGATCGTAATGTATTTTTTTCCAGGTCCTTGGAGAAGGAAGATAATAGCGAAATAGGCCTGTAGTTTATTGGTAAATGTTTACCACCATTTTATGCAGCGGTTTAACTAGTGTTAGCTGGTATCTGAACTATTACATAAATAACTGAGAGGAAAACTATTTCAAGCGCACAACATTTCAGCAATTTAGTGCTTTCTCCACACCATTCACATGATTTTTTAATTTTTAATGATCTAATCAGTCTTACAATTTCCGACGGAGAAGTAGAATTCGTGATGAATTTTCAACATGTATTTGGGTATACTTTGTGTAGGTAATCTAATGCCACTGTGTTTCTATCGCTAACATTGTGTTAATTTTTTTCACTTGCTCTTCAACAACATTTAAGAAATAAGTGTTGAAAGGATTAGCTACATAGTTTTGTTAATCTGAACATCGTGGATAGTTAATGGTCATACGCTATCATTTATAACAACTTCACTGTATTCATTCTTATTATTCTTCATACCGTTTCAGTTGTATTATTTGATTTACTTATGGTTTGATAAAAATGCCTTCTTTCTGCACATTTGATTAGTACTAAGTATTGTACAGCACTTTCTATAATAAGACGCAAAGTAAGGATCATCACTCATATGAAATTGGAGATATATTTTTCTTTTATTGCACAGGATTTCCTAATGCCTGATGTTATCGTTTTTATTATGAAACCTATGCATTGTTTTTAAGAAGAAATTTGCTTCAATAATCTTGATGTGGTATTAAAAATGTGTTGGAGATCTTGCTTAACTTCTTTCGTCATTCATTACTCTGACATGATATTTGTTTTATATTAGTTGAGTTAACATGAATGTCAGTATATTTTATCTGGATTATATGCCCATTATGATCAGATAAACGATTAATAACAGGAAATGCTACAAAATTAGGATGTTTTGACTTATTTAGAAATGAATTATTTATAACAGTTGCTGTGTCATGGGCGATTCTCATGCAAATCCAATTGTGAGCTCTAGATTATAGCTATTGAGTCAAGATATCAATCTATTTTGCTCTATCCTCTTTAGAGACATTAACATTGAAATTACCACAGACTATAAGGTTCATATTGAATTTAATGAACGATGAAATTACTTTATTTAAGTTATTAATAAAGTGGTGTCCGAGGAAACAGCTTGCGAAAGAGAAGGAAGTTGGGTAATCGTGGCTCGTAGTTAGCTGAACGAAATTAGAAAAAGTAATTAAAATTTCCTAATGGAGGTCTATACAGTGTTACAAGAAAAGTACCAGTAATTAGTACTTTGCCCGATAGCGTTCAGTCTTGATTCTTATAGAATGCAGCGACGTCGATGGTACTAAATTTTAGGTTATGCTTTACAAAAATACTGCACCATAATCAATGTTATTTCTGCAGTAATTAGAGTACAGTAAGTAATTACTGCAGCCTGTGTACCAAAGCTCTGTTTCTGTTCTTAGTGTTCCAATATACAAGTAACAGTAGAACCATACAGAACTATAATATAAATTGCGTCTATTTTTTTCTAAGGCTTCTAATGTTTTGATGAAACAATTTTAAATATAAACTGTCTGTTTTAAAATATTACTCTGAAATATTTTTGTTGTTCTCGCGAATTAGGAGAACGCCCTTTCTGACCATTTCCTAAAAAATTAGCATGAGCACCTACAGTGGCTGGAGCAGGCCTAGCTTAAGTACTGCATCTCAAGTCCAAAGTAGAAAGGCTACCATCTTGCTTTTGGAGCTGGGGTGCAGACTATGTCGCGTATAATGAACGCTGATGTGTGAAACAGCATAAAAATTATCATTTAAGGTATTCATATGTAAGATTCAACAAACTTGATGCACTTACTTTCCTTGAAGATGAGCTTTAGATAATTTTTCATTACATAACAAGGGTTATCATCCAGACTATTTCCACTTCCTCCCAGAATTATGACATGGTCCTCCTTAGAGAAATCTTTGCCTAAACCCTAAGATCTGCAGTGACATCTTCAATTAGCTCACATATACACTGAACATGATAATCGCAACCAACTGCTTCATGGATTAATGAATGAATGAGTGTATTTTATTTATATTAACATACATACTAATAACTTTGCAACCTTCGTACGATACGTGCCTTTCATAATACAGAAAAAGTATATTGCATAAATAAATAAAGTAACTAAATCATACCTTCATTGCTTAATGCAGTTAAAATAATAATGATAGTAATAGCCTTGATAATAATAATAATAATAATAATAATAATAACAATAAGTATTATTATTATTATTATTATTATTATTATTAAATGTTAGCTTCATATAAACATCCAGAATATGGAACTCCTCCCCCTTGTCAGCGAAATAAGTAAACATAATATCATCTATACGTACATTTATTTAAAATTAAGTTTTTAATTGAACTTTGTTCCCCCGTCCCTCCCCACGGTTTTCAGTTTTTTCAGACCTGAGGTGCCTCACCTTCGACATGAATTTGCCTACCTGCTCCTCATCCTTGCCTGTCGGCAGATTGCCATCGTTAGAGTCAGTAAAGAAAGGCAGCAGTCACTTTTTTCTCAACACCTCAGTGCTGCCACAGTTCGCTAGGATGTGCGACCCTCTCCGTGTACCCATACCCCTGGTGTGACTGCTGTGTTAGCTTTCGTTCAATTGGTGGACATAATTATGCTTCTGGAACAGAACAAACACGCCATCTCCCCTAAAACAGAGAATTTACTGTCAGCAGATACACAATCACTTGGAATTTTCTTCAATCTCAGTGAGCTCCTCTTCATCCTAGAATGTCTTCTCTGAACTGGTTTGTGTCGTCTGAAATATTGTGTTGCTCACATTTTCCCCCATCAGCTTCCTATATCATCATGTAACATTTGAATTACACTTTTAAATTCATCAATTTCCGCCTATTTACAGGACAATTTACAGTACCAATTCTCATCAGTTTTGCTTAAATGAACGCAATTATAGTGATGCCAAAGTTCTCAAGAGTTGCACTGGATGCCGTCAGTTACTGGTTTATTACAGTTCCTATATAATCCCTGTAATTCCATTATGACAATACGCTAAAGACGAAACACATCAAAATATACACAAGGCAAAAAAATATAAAAGTATAAAATTAATGTGATATATAATTACTCGATCCGTGTTAACAAGTATGGCTTACTGATGTAACGGTCGGTCCAAGATTTACAATAACAAAAACAACTCGCTAACACTTAAAACTAAACAGAATAACAATATAACTGCTAACAAGGAAGAAAACTGGGACTAATACTATTATTATGGAGTAATGCTATGCGGGTAGCCAGACTTGGTCGGCGACAGAAATGTGAATGCACTGCAAATAAGCCAAAGGAAAATGGAACGCAGGATATTAGGAATATCAAAAAGGGGTAAAATCTGAAACGAGGTGCTAGCCCAGATAACATCAACGGAAATCGCAGAAAGAGCCACCAGACTGAAGCGTAATGGGGAGGCCACATAGTAAGGGGTGCCGGACGCCAGATGGACGTACAACACCACTATGTGTTTCACACGCCTAGACAAAGGAAGTAGGGCAAGGCGGTGATGGGCAGACTTCTAAGCGGTATAGGCAGGTCCACAATGGTCCAGAATTACAGGAAGTAGAAATTAATGGAAAACTATCCAACATTAACCTCTCAACGAGTGAAATGTAATGGACAAAGGTGTAACAAAAAGTAACATACAGGACAATACTATAGAACACAATGTTAATGTCAATTAGTTGATCGCATTAGCGAATAAGAGCTACCCTCTTGTGAGATCTTTACCTTTCATAGGGATATTCGGGTTTATTATTATTATTATTATTATTATTATTATTATTATTATTATTATTAAAAGTTTTGATTAGAATAAAACAGTTGGAACTTCAGCACTTGAGTAATGAACACAGGTTCATTAGGCACGGTAACAACTACTCCTGTAATAATAAGTAGAGTTACCCCCAAAAATAATTGTATATTTCATTGCAGAATGAAAATAGCAAAGTATACCATACGCAAGAGTCTTTTGGTAGGAGATTATTTACAACTCTTAGAGCAAAATAGACTGAAGCTAGTTTGGGAACTATCATTTCAATATGTTCCTTGCAGTTAAGATTTTGATCATTTTGTAATCCTAAGAATTGTGTTATACTAATTTATTTTCTAGTCTGATGTTGCTACTTGACTGTGAGATCTAATATATGTTTATTCCTTGATCTTAATTGAATAACTTTACCTATATTCAGCGTTTACCTATTGTGAAGATTTATAGGCTTAAAATCATAAGTTTATTTCATAAAATATTTTGTCGTCACATTTGACACAAGTTCTTGTGATTTCCTGTTCCAAGTACATTAGTATCATCTACAAAAAGTAGTATTTTTGATTCATAACTTAAATTATACCGTATAGCTAATTCGTTAATATTTTTTTTAAAAAATAGAGAAAACATTATTGATCCATGCGGTACATCATCTTTTATAACTCTTACCAACGAATCATGATGACTGGTTAAAGCTTTTGCATTCCACTATACAAGTAAAGTTTGTTTGCATAATTGAATAGAATTAAATTATGTATCCGTATATATTTTATTTTTGTAACAGTATTTCATGATATATACAGTCAAACGGTTTTACTTAGCCACACAACATATTCCTTCGTGTCTAGTACTTCTGGGCTTTTTGTAACGAGTTAAATGTGGCCTTGGCTTTTCTAAAACCAAACTGGGAGGATGTTAAAATATTCTTTAAGTTTAGGTAATTTATGATTCGGTTATACATAGGTTTTTCTAGAACCTTAGAGAATGAACTCAAAAGTGATATATGTCTATAATTGGATGGTACACTTTTGTCACCTTTTTGAAAAGAGGTTTACAATAGCGTGCTTCAGCCTATCTAGAACTAAACGGGATATTAATGAATGGTTACTTATAATACTAAGAGAATTGCTAGGTTCAGATGAATAATTTTCTTTAATACATTAATATTCACTTATCTCATTCACACGAATTTTTGCATTTGAGTTAGGTAATAAATTTTCGACTTCGCTAGGAGATATTGGTCTAACAGTAAGTTTATGGTGAAAACGGTATTTATTTTCAGATTTTGTTATCAGATCTAGTGCTTTAGCTCTTACATTATTTCTGTTCACATATTTTTCTACAACGGTTATGATGTTGCTATTAAGAACATCTACAATATCCTGTTAAATATTAAGTTTCACATTTTGGTAATCTAAAGAGGAATGATTTGGGTGTAGCCCAAACCTAGTGAAATGGTCCCTTTTTAGCTATTCGTTTATGTAACAGTTACATTAGTATAAACACTAGATAATTTCCACAAGTTGAAATTTACGCTTGTAACTTTTGCTGATCATACTAGCATAACAATTCAATAAAGTTTACATTTGTATGATTGCTGATCTTGGAGATGTTCTTTAGGTCTTTGTGTACAATTGGAGGTTCCTATCTAAGCTATTTCCACCTCCCATAATAATGAATACGGAGAGTTCGAGTCATGCTTGATCCGAGAAAGCTGGAGGGAGGAAGCAGGTAGAGCACGAAGAAAACACCGGCATTTTAGATGCGTAATTTTACTCCAGTACTGCCGGCAGCCACACGTTCCCGATCAATGCTTAGTTCAGGTTGAGGTGTCGGCAATAGAATACGTATCTGCGCCATCTCTATGTTACCGGTCGTTGCTTTGTACATTTTGAAGTGTTGGAAGATGTTTGCTTGTGTACTTCTTTCGAATTACGTGTGCTGTGCAAGCATTAAATTGGTTATGTAGATAATTAAATGCCGGTTGAAAAATTACTCTACAACAACGAATATATGTGTACGATACATTAAAACAGATTCATGCCGACAATTTGTAGACATGTTCCCTGGCATTCGACCTCCAAATAGAGATACAGATAAAGAACTTGTAATTAGATTTAAAGAAAAGGATCGCTGAGCTCTCATATTTGTAGGCCTAAACGTAAGGTTTTAACAGAAGAAAATATTTTTCATATGACATCATTTGAACGTCCTCCTAATAAATTATTATGGTGTAGCACAAGAAGTAGGCGTTTTAAAATCTTCAGTTCACAGGGCTACCAAACATTTAAAACCTTACAAAGCTACTGTAGTCCAAGAATTATTGTAGCATGGCAACGAAAGTGCAGTGAAAATCTGTATTGAACATCACTTTGAGCACCACTGTAATGGGTTAGGAAATAAAATGACTGTGTGATGCCAGAGATTAATGAAATCAAATGCACAGAATACTCGATAAATTGCGGATCTAAAATGTTACTGTTTCTTTCCCGCTCTACGGTCTTCCTCCCACCCGTTTTCTTGGATCAAGCGTGATGCGAACTCTCTGTATATGACCTTCCTTATCCTTAATATCTGTAGCTATATCTCCAAGACCAGCACTCTGTATACAAATACATCCTACTTTAAAATAGTCTCTTACAGCAAGCATGTGTTCTAGCATGGCTGCTACCAAGATCTAAACTCTTTTTCTTGTTAATATTGCTCCACTACATGTAGCTACACGATTTGGTGATGCATTATGTGTCTTCATTGTTACCTCAAACAGAACATCTATTATTCCTTTAAACGCCTTGAGCCACTCTGCATTTATGGCACGCTGCGATGAGGTTTCCTTTATTTCGGCTTTAGCAACTTTTGAGTAGCTAGCAGACGTAGAATTATAACTGTTTATACTAGGTGTTTTGGACAGTATCAATGATACCTTTCAAATTTATTTCAGCTTCCTTCATGCATACTTTACAAAATCAACCACCATCGAGAATATTATCATCTTATAACCCAACCCATTTATAATGACACATGCATTGCAAGAATCATATTAAAATCTTCCAAAACAAAAACACTGCAGTTGTCGCATAGTACTTGCTAACCCATCGTATAAAATACAGCACCTGTGAACAAAAAGAGCATATAAAACGACGAGGAAGGTTAAATTAGATTTGGTTATAACAACCATTTGAGCAGAATAAACAAATATGGCTTTCTGAAGTAAAGGTCAGTCGTAAAAATACGGCACTAAAACAATTCACTAACACACAAAACTAAGAAATATAACACTATACACTTAATAAAGATACATAAGTGTTATAATCTAAATAATACTAGCTGTTTATTAAGCAGCAAACCTATTGGGGTTCGAGCACTTGGATTACTGGGTACTAATGTCAGGGGGAACATAGTGTTTCCCTAGTGCTGTGCGGGACCGTTAGTGAGCTGCATAATCGTGTTTTCATAAAGTTAACCTCACTCGTAATACTTCCAGAAAAGTGTTACGCTAGACTAGGTAACGAACGAGCATAGCATTATATTAATGAGTGTATTTCTATTAGAAAATTTATATATTTTAACAATTTAGTTCCATTTTCCGAGGTGTTGGGTGATGCGGCATACTTACGTAACATTTTGGGAGTGGTTCATTTTCAATTGAATTTGACCACGGAAAATCTTAACCAATGTACCGATTGCGTTTTTTTCCACCTGTGGTTTTTTTTCAAAGTAGTGTTAAAAGAAGTTGATTTTTGGATTTTCTCATAATATACGGTATACTGACTACTTTAAATAAGATATAGTGAAAGCTAATGGGTATAGAAAATTTATCCATTTCTGGAAAACAACTTCCTGGATTATTATTATTATTATTATTATTATTACTACTACTAGGCGCATCACAGTCTTTATATAACGGGTTTTTCGCCATTTTATGGCATCCTGTTTTAATTATCAGGTATAGCAATTTGGAATAGTTTTGTCTTCACTTGTTTAACAATACTGTTGAGACTACCAACAAGTCATACTTGGTGAGAGAAATTCAGTGATCCTTATTACAATTGATACACTGCCTAGTTTTGAATACCATACCATTCGTTCCAATGAGAATGAGTGTCTGTGTGCAGCGTCACATGTCCCAGAGAGACAACTGCCCTAGCTGCTAGAGCTATACTGCACGTGACTGCATGGGATGAAGGTTTCTGTGAAGAAGATTAACGAGTGGCGTGTTGTCACGTTTAACACTCTAGCACTAGCTAACGTGGAAAGATAGATGGAGCATTATATAAATAAGCTCAACTGCAGGCTTTTTATTTTTGTTTTTTGATTTAGCTAAATTGTAATGATTAACCTACAGTTCACTGATCCTCCTTAATGACGAGTCTATTTCTGGCGTGGTATCTGCTTTGCAATATTCCTTCTCTTTTTGCATTGTATGCTGAACACAGAGAGATCTCATTGCAACATTTCTTTTCCTGAGGATCTCACACACGCTGGTACTAATTGTGTTATTGCCACTTTTTTCCGCATGCAAACTTTCAGTTGAGTCTTAAGTTGTTCAATGGGGGTGCAGCATACAGTGATCAGGTTAGAGTCTAATTGTAAGATCTACATAATCTTTTGATTTGGCAATACCATTGAGTCAATTAGTTTTTTAGGTTCCCTGCTTTCAACCAGGTCGGCAATTTTGATTAGGCAGGAAATTTGATATTCCTTAAAGGTTATGTAAACCTTAACAAGAGCATGCAAGGTAAGGAGTTTAACATTCTTTTGTTTATTTAGTACTAACATTCCCATTCGAGCATTGTCCAGACTCTTGTTTCCTATTCGTGTTGTGGCCCCTGCTCATCTTTCCGCTTTATTCCTGAACTTGCTCTTACTTCTCCTTTCCATGTTGTGCATTCGTCATTCGCAGTAAATACACTGAATCAAGATAACATTACAGACAACAGAAACTAATATTTCGCCTTCTGCTACTTCTGTGCAGCTTTACAAAGCATGTTTGTAGCAAGCTGTCGTAGATGGCATTGTCTATCATTATAGCAAATGATTTTCTGTTAATTTATCGAACGGAGTGGATCCGCCAAATTGATGATGCAATGTAATAAGTTACGCATTTTTTTGTTTCGCGTTCTTTACTTCTACTTTTTTAAAACTGTATCTGCATGTTAGAATTATATCACGTTCAACAACAACTGGTTAGGTTAGTAGACAGCAAGCGAGTGTCAACTTTATTTTTAAATACAGAAAATTTGCAATCCATTGCTCACACAATTCCTTCATCATAGTCATGTCATGAAAATGACGTTACAAGCAGACGGTGCAATGTAATGTATTCAGTTATTTCACAGCTGTTGGCCTACTGTTTTACTTTATTGCGTATGTTGGTGAAGTTTTTTTTTTGATTGATTTATTTATCGACGCTCTTTAACATCTCAGGTCATCAGCGTCCCATTCAGCTCAGGGCGTGAAACGGCGAAAAATTTTTGCTCAGAGGCCTCTCTTTCAGACTTGAGGTTCTTTTTCGTGTCGGAAATGTACGATACGGGACTCACGG
This sequence comes from Metallyticus violacea, assembly GCA_030762175.1. NCBI lineage: Eukaryota > Metazoa > Arthropoda > Insecta > Mantodea > Metallyticidae > Metallyticus > Metallyticus violacea. The sequence goes on along the minus strand of CM060846.1, from coordinate 94,837,456 downwards.
TTTTACTTCCCTTCCGAAGGAAGCCATACTTAGGGTTTTACGCCCGAAAAAAATCCATCGGTCCTGGCCGGGTTCGAACCCGCGATCTTGAGTTTAGGAGGCAAGTATGGTAACCACTACACCACCAGGACTGTCAAATAGTGAAGTTTGAAGTTTAAAAAATTGCGTACTATAAATTTACAATTTTCAGTCGCCAAAAATCTCTATGTTGAATTTTGGATTCTTAAGGCCATAACTACATTAGGGTCGCTAGTTATATTTCCAATATGATTTATATGGTAATACTTTTGTATGTCCAGGCTATTTTTTTGTTAAGGTATGGTGTTTTGTGGCATAAGACGATTTTTTAGAAGAAGATAATATTCTGCAAAATACTTTGCGTCTATGCAGTAACGGTTAGGCTAGTTCTAGGGATCGAGCGAGCCAAAAGAGCCTTAATGGTTTTTTCTTGGCCTTCGGTTTGAGACCACTTAGCCAGCCAATCGTTGTAGGAACTAAACTAAATAAAGAGGATGTCCTTGAGTGGATCAGGGTGAAATATCGGATAGAAATAGAGAATAGAGGAAATGTAGTGAAGGCAACCTGATGAAATTGACCTTATGACAACGCACGAGTGCCAGGTAAACTAATTTATTGCGACTCTGTAGGACATTACTGATACCAAGAGGAAACTGAAAGGACAAATACCGTACATAAAATACGGCGCAGTAACGTTTGTGCTAAGTACGTGTTACAGAATGTGATTCAAGTCAGCTCTTTATCGTGTATCATGTGGACAAACTGCAGACTTCACCAGCAAGAGGTGATGAGGGTAACTGACATGCCCTATCGCAATCGGATCATTGTAGGCAGATATAAGTGTAGTTTATAACTGGAGCCCGGATTTTATGTAACTAATATTTTAGTTCTACATATTTATGTGCAAATAAAAGGTAAATGTTGAAGAGATACACGTGTAAGAATGTTGTCCATAAATTTGATTTTAAATTTTTACATATTTGGTATAGTATTACATATTTCATATATTACATATTTGTACATTATTAATATTATTGCAGAATTATTATAAATTATTCCTTTTATTATCCAATAGGATAGTAAGAAAGGAAAAATAATTTAAAAGCTATTGTGCTGTGCACACATTATCTTTACATTCAAAACTAAATTGAAGCAAGAGTTCTATGCTGGCAACAATGACTCATTTCAAGCGTTTTCCTTTCTTTTTCTCAAAACGAATCAGAATTTATAACATTTGATTGTTTACCATGGCATCTTCGTTATCGTCCAAGCTGTAAACAGGGATTTATTTCTATTGACAGTGCTTTCACAGCAGATGGTCCTTTGCCAAATGTGTTATAAACGTATCGGTTCGATGAAATCTTAAATTGTACAACGTTTACCAGCCAATCTACATACTAGAAATAAACACCGGGTTTCTTTAAAGAAGCGGGTATCACTTACAAAGTTGCAGGGACAGCCTGCATCATCTAATAGTTACTTTTACGAAGAAGTGTGTACGGCAATGGTTGTAGCGAACATATCCCGAACAAACGTCAGCTACTTGAATTAAAACATTTCTTATAGAAAAATTATAACCCCAACTATCCGGACGAATCAACCGTCAGGAAGAATTAGTTGGATTCCTATTATGTCGCCATCTTAGAAAAAATCAGGGCTGACGCACGTGATTCGTATTTATGGATTTCTGCTGATGAAATGATAGATATTTAGGCCTTTTCATGGCACATCTAATTATGGACAAGTTGGGCTCTGCGGCTGCATCCAAACCTTATTTAATTTTCTTCACACTGTTTGAGGCAATAAATAATTCAACAATGGCAACATTCAATAATGGTAGACTTATAGTGTTATGGCCAGCTGACGTTAAAGAAGAGAGGGGTGCTATTGTTGTAAAAGTTGCAGTTGCGTACACGTTGAAAGCATGGAAATCGGTTACTGTAGTTTATGCAAACTTGTTATTGTATGGCTCATGCGTTGCAACGAGTGGCAGAGACAGTTAAGGTATAAATTCCAGGAAATAAATACACTGATATCAGTGTATTGAAATGTACCTATCGTGTGTAATGCTACAAGCACCAGCTACCTGACGTACCTCTGCCTCCGGAGTCTGTGATCACATGGTGGACAACGTAGAATAAAGATGTGATTTTCTACAGTAAGCACTTCGAAGCTATGAAGCCAGTGATAGAGAACTTTTCAGTTTCATACATCGCAAGTTACTTCTGTTGGCTTTCCGCAGTATCAAGAAACTGGAGAGTTCAGGTATGCCCCAACAGAGCCATGATGATGCTGCTGATGATGATAATAATAATGAGGATAATAATAAAGAGGATAATGAGGATAATAATAATAATAACAACAACAACAACAATAATGCTTTTATGCAGCTAAGAAGCTCCATTGGGCTGAATAAGTAATCCTGAATATTCGCCTCGTTTTACTTTGTCTCGTTTATTTAATGATAGACCTATAGAACACCCTGGGAATATTATTTCTAGCACAGTCCTTGTGTATAAATAAACACCGGTGACTTCTTGCGCTGTTTCTCTGCATATAAAAACATATTGTCCGACAGAAGACTGTGCATCGCTACAGAACATTTGGAAAAGTATATTATAATTAACTGTGCATCACCTTCCAATGCCACTTAAAAACTTAAATGAGGGACACTTATCTTGCAGTACTTTTGCATCTATACCGAAGTTCTAAAATTTATTGTGGTTTAATATATGTAGCAGATGTAAATTGATGAATATAATCTTAATTTGACTAGCTATAACATTCTATTTTCTAGCAAAGAAACTAAATATTTCATTTTCCATATAATTGTTTAATTACGTATTTTTCTACATATTCAACCACTTTTAGCTACATGTTTATGTATGCATTTCTCAAATCGATATTACATAAAACCCGGGCTCTAGTTATAAGTATAGCTCTTATTTATGGCAGGTATCGGCTATAATCATGAAGTCTATTAGCAGTGGCGGATTTTTGCAGATCTTCCTTTCGGAGCGTTTAGATTATTATTATTATTATTATTATTATTATTATTATTATTGATTTATTTACGGACGATCTTTAACAGCTCAGGTCATCAGCGTCCCATTCAACTCGGGGCGTGAAACGGCCGACAAATTTTGCTCAGAAGCCTCTCTTTCAGGCTTGAAGTTCTTTTTCGTGCCGCAAATGTACTACACAGGACCCACGGCTTTACTTCCCTTCCTAAGGAAGCCATACTTAGGATTTTTACGCCCGGATTGATTGATTGATTTATTTATGGACGCTCTTTAACATCTCAGGTCATCAGCGTCCCATTCAACTAAGGGCGTGAAACAGCCGACAAATTTTGCTTAGAGGCCTCTCTTTCAGGTTTGAGGTTCTTTTTTTCGTGCCGCAAATGTACGACACGGGACCCACGGCTTTACTTCCCTCCTAAGGAAGCCATACTTAGGATTTTTACGCCCGGAAAAAATCCATAGGTCCTGGCCGGGTTCGAACCCGCGATCTTGGGTTTAGGAGGTAAGTATGGTAATCACTACATCACCAGGACCGACGGAGCGTCTAGAGAAAAATGTCTCAAAGAAACAACATTAAGTACAAGAAAAGTATGTGTGCATATATGTAAATGTATAATTATTTTGATCTATAAATTGCTAACAAGTTTAACAAATTGTTTTTATCACAAACTTCATAAAAGCAAAACCAGAATTAACTTTTCTATAGATACCCTTAATTGGTTCACTATAATTCTATTCTATAATGTTCTTTTGCAGCATGTTGAAGTATTTAGCAGTAGAAACAACCGTTTGCTTCGAATTCTTCTGTATTAAGATAGAGAAAGACCCCATTTTGTCCTTTATTATACATATTCCCTATTGTTATTTGAGATTTAATTTAGAAATGTGAAATAATAGAAGTACATTATATGCAGTATAATTTGGTTTCATTATATAAAAACTATACTTCACATGTATCATGATTACTTTTAGTAGCTTACAGCTCTTCTTTACACAGAAAAAACGTATAAAATATTAATATTGGGAACTTATTAATTTCACCAAAGCACCGCAATTTAAACACGAAGTGTGGCAGTGAGCTACATACAGTAGACAATATAATTTTACTTTAATTTAAACATATATTATGATTAATATGCAAACTTTAAACGTAATTTAAGTCCAGAAATTTGGTTCTATTGCGCTACATATCAACAGCATTAAGTCTTGTCTCTGATCATATCACAGAACAATCAACAATCTGAAACATTGCACTAATCTTTAATGGAAATTTCTTGAAAACCACAAAAACATGCATTAATGAACTAAATATATTACCACAACCGCCTGATGCCAATAATATTATACAACTGCCCATGTGAGGTTATCGTGTACTTGCTAATTTTGTGACAGATATGGGCAAGAGGAAATAATTGCTAGCCTTGAATTGTTAAGTTCGGAAGACTTGGTCGCAACAGTGAAATATTTATATTCACTTGTTTTATCCACTCACGGTTTTGAGAGGACTTAAAATATAGCAGACTGACGACATGGTAATAGACGGAACAAGTTTATCGATCAATAGGAAAATGAAGAACTTCTCGGGTACTATAAGTCAACAGAAGTACCAATGTTACGCAAATTACAAAACCATTTAATCACGTGTCATAACTAATATCTCACAACTCACCTTACTGCATATCTATGGGTCGGTCCATGTACACGTGTTAACTGTTGTTCTTCGTTTTTTTTTTTTTTTTTGAGTAGTGTTTAACGCCCGTTTTTGGTACTGAGGCACCACAGGCGGTAAACACTGCTAATACATTAGATGAAATGATATATTGGGAAAGTTTTTTTTAATTAAGGAAACATTCCAGGCCTAAGTTTAAGCTACATCCTCGGCAGACAGTTTTTTGAACTTTATGCTAGGTTTGTGTATATCTTTGTTAATATGCATGTTAAATGCTTAAAAATAAAGTGTCCTATAAATAATCCAGATATTAATATTTACAGTCTGCTTTAATCTTTAAATTTTAAATAGCAACAATATTACTTTGAAGAAAGATTTTTAGAAGTGTTCAAGTGCACAAATTTTCAAACATGGTGGTGGTGCTTGGTTGTGTTGTTGATATGAATTAAAAGTAGTATGGTGGCATTTGCCAAAACACTTTGTTAAAATCAGTAATTTTATATCCTATAATTACAAATGTAATTTTATCCTTGAATTTTTGTTTTCACAATAGGCATTAAATAACATTTTATTTAAAGGATTTGCCTGTGTTGATCTTTGGAACTTAACTTGCAGGGTTTGCCTGCCCTCTATATATACTTACAGCTAACTTGCAGTAACTGTCATTAAATCCTCTGCAGACAGTGACACAAATAAAATCCTCGGAAAGCTTGAACGTTTAACTTTGCTACGCACTCTTAAATTCTATTAGGGTATGTCCGCAATGGATAGCACACCTCTGCGGGATTGTTAGCCAACTATCAAATTGTTGTTTTTATTGTTTGATTTTTCTACAAACACTGCTCTTTTCAGATGTAGTGCCGTGGAAAGTTTTAGGATTAGGCTTGGCGATCTCAAGTAGCCACTTCGGAAAAGATTCTGTTTGTCTCGGTGCTTTTTCCGGTAATTTTTCCATTCCATTTAGTACTTCTCCTTTAGTGAACAGTTACTGCTAAATGGGCCCTTAGGTCGTCATCCTATCCCAACTTCTATCGTCGGTTTTCGGGTCCCTGTCATTTTGCGTGTCCAATGATTGTACTGCATGCTAGCAACCTACGCTTCTCCGTTTTCTGTTGTCACATTCTTCATGCCTATCATTTTTCTGGTGTCTTTGTTGAGGATCCGAGGAAGGTTGAAGGAAAGTATAAAATTTGTTGTCCAAGCTGTGAAAGTGGTAGGTAATTATTCCTCATCTGTTACTAAGTTATTTTTAAACTGTTATGGTTCAGACCACGTAATGGTTTCTGAATTTTTTAACGATAGCTCAAAACAATAAAATCACATGGCGTGAGACCTCATAGTTGGGTGGTCAATGTAGTGTCACGATGGCCAATCAATTCTAAAATCACATGTTTCAGAACTTTGCTACCTCTAATGAGGCCATACCGTCTACATCTCCGTGAGGCGAGGACTGCTTTGTAATGAGTATCTTTTGTAATATCTCAAGATGTGGACCGCTAATGGCCCCATTACTGTAAATTCCACCAAAACATTCACATCAGTAGTGTTTGAGTCTTTGATAATAATTTCATGGTGGTTTGTATTATCCCGTTAAACTTGGCCGGTTTACACGACTGTTGAAATTAATCGGTTCATAAAATGGTTCTCCAAAGTCATAAGTAGTTTAATGTTGAAAGAGAAACCATTTGCAAAATACGGCCCATATGATATAGTCATGTAGCGCTTGAAACATTTTTTACTTTATAAGTTTTTAGTTTCAAATATTGTAGCACGAATCTTCAAGTGATCTGATTAATCTCTTATTTCTGGAGAACTTATAACTTTCAGCAAACGTATGTAGAGGTATTTAGTAGGGGGAAAGATTTATATCTGGGATTAATTAAAATGGGATTAGTTAAGATGGGATTAATTAAAATGGGATCTCAGGGTCAGTATTTGTGGTAATGACAGAGAAAGAAATATGTAAGGAGGAAGCGGAAGTAACTGCAATTTCGTATTTTGCTGGAGGCCTCTTGTCGTTGTAGCTGCTTCTCTTCCTCTTCTGTCTCTCCGCTTCGATGATGTGTGTTCACCACGTCTTTACCACCGCTCCGGCGCATGAAAGTGAATTATTTGTATTTTGGTTTTAGGAACGTATGTACGTTACCAGGGAGACAGGATGTGATCTGGGGACATTATCTTCTTCCCATCAAGAGTTTTATATAAGTTTTTCTGAGAATTGTTTATTTATCTGTTTACACCAAGACGATAAATCTCTTTTTATCGATATCAATTGTATTTTCTCGCAAGAAGAGAACTTGAAAAACCACGCGGATCTGTTTAGGGTACTACATGTAGCTGGCGCATACACTTGAAAAACCCTTCCTGTGGTGTTTCTATTGGCGCGGACACACGCGATCACATATCACTTTATTATTATCCTTATTAACAGTTACCGATTAACCTCTACCTGACTACGGCTATTTGATATTGCTACTGTTTACTGCTCAACTGATCAACCGAACTGAAATGACTAAGTAAGTAACTAAACTGACTCGAACTGACTGAGTAAACTCCAACTAAACTGACCACCTAACTAACTCGAACTGAACTGACTGAGAAGTGGTTTTTTTGGTTTTCCCATGACTTTTATTAAATCTGCAGTCGGCCAGTCTTACGTGCATTCAGTAATTTTATATTTAAATTCTTGTAGCGTCTTCTTAAGTTCTACTCGTAGATTGGCTACATAAGAATCACGTGGTTTCCGGTTGGTTACCTATAGGCTACAATTTGGCGCCGATTTCTCTAAGGGTCTTCCTACTAAGAACTTCTAGGCTTTCTATTTAATTTCTCCTCTCGAATGTCCCCCTCAAGTTACTCTTGTGCTACGCACATGTCCCGTTACGTTTTGTCACAGTTGCGTCTTTTTTCAAGGTTACTTCAGGCTATAAAATCACCCTCGCTAACTGTATCTGGTGTTTGGTATTTATGGCCTGGCTTTTCTTGTCCCTTGTGTAAGAAGGAACGGCCAAGGTCGTAAAGTCCGGACTTTTAAAAGTTAGCAAAGTTACTGCATAAATGTCAGATACAGAATTTCTGAAGCATATCTAAAACTTTTGCTTTACTTATATTAATGATTGATTAATGTTCATGATTCATCAGGGAAGCCTTAATATTAATTAAATATAATATCTTATATTAACCATAATCGTTGGAGCTAGGGAAATCCTACTCCACGTATGTGAAGATTTTTCCCTCCTAACAGTTCATGGTCAACCGCTTCGTGTTAGGTTTATGAAAGATACGCTTTGCTACATTCATTTGTTGCTATTTTGCATTTCTTGGCGTGTCGACGTTTGGACACCAGGAAATTTCTGTTCAAAGTCTGTTATTACCAATTTTGGATTGTACTGTGTTTTCACCAACATTGTAACACATAAAACGCTTTGCTTTGTGATTAATTTGCGATTCATTTTACACAGTAATTGTTAGGAACACACTGGTGTTACGGATAACAAAATGAATAATGATAACACAACATTGCAACACAAATATGACACCACCATCTCTTGCAAAGTGTTTATACGGCGGGATTTAATTGTTAGTGTTCGGAGAAGGATAATTCGACACTTAAACCTTGCTCAATGGCTGGCCTCCAAGGAGTTCAAGCCCTTCAGATGGACCGGTTACATACCAGACACTGGGGTACCTTTCCTAAGCACAAGTCAACGTTACGCCCCACTATTCAAAATCACCTGGTATACACTCTCTGTAACAGAAACAATGGGATAAAATTATATGAAACGGGAGCGAGAGAGAAATTCTTGGAAAAGAAAGATCCATTCACGTTTCCTTTTTGGTACATGGGAATTATTTTGTTCAGGTAATAGCAGCTATTTCTACCAGTCTCTATCAATGAAATTATGTGTTGGAGGCAGAAGAAGCAGTGATCGTCGAAGAAAGGCACATAGGGCCGGGAAAAAGGTGTCACAGAATAGCACCTGTATGCGTGTTTATATTTAACACGTATAAAGGCTGAAAGTCAATTTTTGGTGGAAGAACTTTCATTTCATTCTGTATATAAACTATCCATAACAAAATAGAGATTAGATTAGTAAGGCATTCTATGAATAAAACATGCCCGGTCGTTCTTTCTGGAGTGCAGCTAACGAAGTTAGATTTGCTCGTCATATAAAAATGCAGAATGGTTGTGGAGAATATTTTAACACTACGACAATGTGATTCTATAAATATTTTCTTGTTTTGAAAAGTGTTTTCTCAACTAAAATAACAGTTTTAATTTAATAATTTGTCCTCTATTTTCCCAAATTTTACTCTATAAACCTATTAGGTTCACCACAACCTCTGTACTATATGGCAATTTCTCCCAGAGAGATAGACAATGTTAATGCATTTCGAAAACAGACTATGTAATGTTTGTGCATTTACTTGAAATTAACAATTCGGGATATGAAACCTTAAAACTAGTCCGATCATTTAAATTCATATTATATTTAATTATTTATCAGTTATCTGAAAATTAAAAAATATGGTCACCTATTTCGGTCATGTTGCAGTTTGGAATAAACATAACCAGTAGAATATTTCCCAGCAGCTATTCACAAATAAATGTACAAATTTCGACGTTGATGGGATGGAGACAAATAATTTAGTTACTAAAATTTTCAACCAAAAACTGACGTTGATTGGTCTTTGTGCTTTCATTTCTTTGAGTATTGTGTAATTGATAATCTATATTAACATTAATATTGTAATCCTTTTAGATAAAGCAGCCATGGTATCTAGAATAAGACCAAAACATTTGTGGATGTGTAGTAGTCATTGACGTTTTGGCGTTCACTCCAATCCTATTGTTTAGTGTTGTTTGTAGTTCATTTGACGCTGATGACCTGAGATGTTAAAGAACGTCCATAAATAAAAAAACAGTTTATTTGGTCGCACATATCTTTCCCTGTTGTGCAAAAATTCCTATTTCATTTTAACACAATGGAGGCAAGAATAGTATATGGTACACTATTATGCTATGGTATACAGCAAGACCTTTATTCAGCGAGGCATATTTCTGAGCAATTCATCTATGAATGTGTTGTAAAAACGAAGAGAAAAGCACTTTCCGTCCTTAAAGTTAAAAAGAAAACTTAAAACTCGAGGCAAAATACCAGGCGCTATGGGCAAACTGACAATTTACGAATTACAAACAATTCGAGTGTTTCTAAGAAAAGAGATATATGCAAACCTGCAGTGTAGCCGAAAATTTGGGTCACACTTAATTGAATTAATAAGGATATAATCTATGTTAATAATTAATGTAATATGATGTGATTAACGTGTATGTTTTTTATTAAGGGAAGTATTCATTCCCATGTTTTATTATCTTGTTGACAGGCAACACCTGCTCTAAACCTTTAGTCAGAGAAGGCCAGTGTATATTTTTATGAAGGTACAGGTTATAATGTAAATAGGTGTGTCTGTCAGACTTTGAAGAGCGACCGTGTGAAAGGGTAATAAAAAACAGAAAATGTCGACCCGGGAAGAAGACATCTTTTGCCCTGGGCACGAACCTGCTTCTTTTGTTAAGATTTCGGAAAGCAATTTTCTGACCTGAGACACGGAATGTTTCTTTTAAATAGCGCAGGTGTATTATTATTATTATTATTATTATTATTATTATTATTATTATTATTATTGCAATAGGTAACTGTGCTTATAACAATAAGGGGAGACTTGTAAACACAGGCGTATTGAGAAAGGGAAAAGAATGTCAACCTTAATAGACAGAAAATATTTAATGGCTATTTAACTATAACATCTAGACACATCGACAGGCTTCTGACGCGACTTAAATTTTGCTTATGTGTATGGCCGAGAGTGATCTATTGCGAACTCATTGTGTGTGGATCTAAGTATTGAAAGGTCAGAAGAGTGAAGGGACATGTCAGATCAGATCAGATTCCTCATATTTATGACAGTAGTATCCCTTCCTGCCATAGCGTGATAATATTCAGTTTAGAAAGTATTCGAGCTCAATCAATAAGCATCTTCCAAAATTGAAAGAACAGGAGCAAGCCTGTATTATGATAGATATCCAAAATTGACCAATAGAACAGCTAGAATCGAAGCGAGTTCAACATTTGAATATTTATATTTCGCGTGGGAGGAGCTTAACAACACAATAAAAGTTATATCTAGTATAAGGTAGGCAGTAAGAGACTGGAATAATAAGTTGCAGTTGGAGTAAGAGACATAAGTAGTAGCTAACAGTAGTAGTAATTGTCAGTTGGAATCAGAATCAGAGTGTGGAAATAGTCAGTTATTGATTGTAATCAGAATTACAGAGTAAGGAAATTGTTAGTTAGAATCAAAGTATTTGGGAATAGATAATCAGAATTGAAGTGCGTAAAGTCTGTAGTCAGTTGAATTTTTCGGCAATCGTGAACCAGCAAGAATTATTTATAAAGCGTCAAAGATCTTAAAACTATCCTCAAGTCACTACGGACAGTCCAATATATTTATAAAGACAGTGAATAAACAATAAATAAATAGTGTCGACAGAGAATTTTTGAGTTTCTCTGTAGCCTGCTAGATATCCTGTCCTTCCTTCTGACCCAAACGAGTCACAGAATTTCCCTGAGATACAGTATTCCTTAACCAAAAGCAAAGAGGCGTCCAACTAACTAATTAAATAATCACTTAATTCCCCACTCCTAACACAAGCATCCCAAATACGGCCCCAGCTATGTACTGCCAATAAATGGAAAGGGGTAAATGTAGTACTCCAAAAGTTAGCTTCTCTCACTTTTTAGCTGTCTAATTGTGTCCTTATTTTGTGTGAATTTACCTAGCGTAAACAATTGAGAGTGGCAACATTTTCGGAATTTAATATGTACGGTGTAAGGTATGTTTAGACATTACTAATATGTAAATTACTGATTAAAATCAAGTATTACTGCTCAGTCAGCGCTATTAACTGCCTCAATTTGCTCTATGTTACATTTTCACACTGTGCACTCTTATGGTATTATTATCATGACGAATTTGAAGAACAGACAAAAAAATTTAATTTACACCTCTCTAAAAATGTGTTTATATCATCTAATGACATACCTACTAACGTTATGTAGAGAAATAAAGTGTAAGAAAAGTACTTTTTCAGAAATATTAATTGAGATGTAGAAACATCTTGTGCCAAAGAAGGTCATTCCATCTATATAATTACACAGAAAAAACTTCCAACTCTAGGATGATAGTAAAATAACAATAAGATACTTTCCTTGAAATAACTGTACACGCGTACAAGCATTTACTGCTGCTGAACATGTTAACATCGTCTAAAGCTAGATAGAATGACAATTACAAGTAAGAAGATTAGAGCTTATGAGACTTGATAAAAACTACAAGAGTTTGCACTCATTACAGTTGTTAGATACAAAGAACTGAGTCTGTCCAGGTGGTCTAGTCGTAACCATATTTGTCTCGAAGGCTCAAAGCCGCGGATTCAAACCCAGCCAAGATAGATGGATTTTTTCTGGCGTAAAAATCCTAACTCTAGCTTCCTTTGGAAGGGAAGTAAAGTCGTGAGCCCCGTGTGGTATATTTACGGCATGTAAAAGAACCTCAAGGAAGAGGCATTTGTGTAAAATTTTGGCCGT